>JBBPME010000173.1:0-43553 GCA_038090155.1 Rossbeevera pachydermis
ATTACTCATCTTCCTTCCACCATGTTCCATGGTGTTCCATCCGCTTATTCAGACTCCGCCCCTTGTACTATATAAACCCCTACCTACTCTCCGTATTCCCTAAGCTAGATCTCCTCTGTACTTCACTGTACTTCGTTCCCTGCAATCTAGCCCCTTCCTTGACAACCCTTCAGTGGGAAGAACCCTTGAAAGTCTTCGTCCTACTTCTGAGTGGACGCTCTCGACTTGTAATCCTCCACTTGATTGGATTACCATCATCTCGACATTCGATCGTGCGATATCTGCGGTCATCACCCTCGACGACATCCTTGTCTCTCGTTGCGACACTTGATCGTAATGTCGTCTTTGTCCCTGTCACTGTCCTTCTGACAGTATCCTTGTCCTCCTGCGTTTTCAGAGGCTACGCTCGATCCTACCCGGACCAAGCGTAACACAGACAAGCAGATCCACATAATATACAATCTGATCAAAACTTGACACTGAGAATCATTCCCAAGGTGGTTCAAGGTGTGGCAAGCTTGGCCAAGTACTGCCCACTTGATCATTCTGCATTTTATTGGATATTCTGAATCATCTTTGATCTAGAGGAACAAACTCTGGACCTATTCATCTTACTTAGTACCAGAAATATAAATATTAATATGACTGACTCATCCACAGTCATCATGACTCATCTTATATTTGTAATCATTACTCATCCACAGTCATTCTGACTCATCTTCAGTACTGTGGATTACTCATCATCCTTCTGTCATGTTCCATGACATTCCATCTGCTTATTCAGCCTCCTTTCTTTGTACTATATAAACTCATCAGTAGAAATAGCAGCCGGATCCGATTAGTGACATTTCCTATAAACACTGATCAACCCAACAATCCCATCAGTGATCACATTACCATCCGCCTTAAGATTTGTATCTACGATGGCCTCAGATGAAGCCCAGATTGAAGCACTACTCGAAATAATTGTCACTTCGGCCCATCAGGCGGTTGCCGAGTATAAGAGAGGTGGTGGTGACAGTGTTCCTACTATCCACTCAAACATACTTCACCCCATGGATTTCGCGACTGATACCGTTGCACTGAAGAATGCTGTGAAATCACTCCGTAGTGCATGCCAGCAACTCTGCGCATCGCTGTTGCCACCGCTCTATACTTTTATTAATGTGAGTAACCCAGCACCGACATCGTGGTGGGAGGGACCGAGGTTAATCCCATAATTAGTCTGCAGTTCCTTTTGAATGGGCATGCATGCGCGTCGTCGTTCGTGCAAAGATCGCGGATGCACTAGAGAACCATCTAGATGGTCTCCACGTTGACGAGCTTGCCAAATTGGTTGGTTTGGAGAAAGGGAAGCTTGCTCGTGTTCTCCGCTTCCTTGTAAGTAAGGGGTGCTTCACCGAAGGCAAGCATTTCTTCTACACCAGGTGCCCATTCTGAAAAACTCATGTATGGTTTCAGTGGAGCCTAACGTCTTCGCCAACAACCGTGTCTCCCTTATTACACTCTCGGGCTCCGACAGCGGTGCTTTCTCAAGACTCATGACGGAGGATGTGTCCGATGGTGCCACTGTCCTTTACGAGTCCATGACAGAGCCAGGATATGCAACCAGTTATCTTCCGGAGAAGTCACCCATTATGTATGCGCTCAACAAGAAGGGTATCAAGGGTAATTACTTTCAATGGCTGAAGGAAGACGTGAGTCTTATTTTTTCTTCTCATAGCTCCTCGTCACATTGCATCTTCAGACTGAGAGGCGGGAGGTGATCCATCCGAGTCTATTGATCATCATACGGCTCGTGTCTCATGGTTGGGTAGACCTTTCAGCGCGCGCAAATTGGAACTTCCATGGGTTCTCTCTCTGTCTTGCAGCGTAAGCAAATAAGTTTTCCAACTTTAATGTGATCGTCAAACCCGACACTCCAGATTATCCATGGAATGAGGTAAACACTATGTGCGATGTTGGTGCTGGTATTGGGACAGTTTCTCGGCCTCTCGCAAGAATATTCCCGCACCTTAAAATCACGCATCAAGACTTACCGGAGGTTATGATCCAGGCGAAAGTTGTAAGATACATTTATGCCGTACTAACATATATGTCCTCATGTTCATGTATCCACGACACAGACCTGGGAAAATAATACGGCTGAGCCGCTGCAAGATAACAGGGTTGAATTTGTTCCACTGAATTTCCTTGAACAAAGCCCTGTTCCGGGTCAGGACGTGTACTATGTATGTACATGTTTCTGCCTCTTGGATCAGAATCTCAGGATGCACCACTGATCATAGTGTGCATTTAGCTCCGACATATCATTGATGACTGGCCTGATGCCGAGGCCAGGATAATCCTGGGGAATGTCAGAAAAGCTATGGATAAACATAGCAGATTGTTGATCCGTACGTTCTCATATTCCGAATGCTTGTGTTTGATCTGCCATGGCCCATTCATTTTTTCTGAAAATAGACAGCCCTGTTCTTGGCGTTTCCACCGCAACATCGTTTGGGTTATATGCCGCACCCCAACAGTTGTTACCAAGCATTGAGAGCCGAGTACTTCAGCAAGACATGGCCATGTGGTTCGTTTTTAATGCAAAGCAAAGAAGTCTCGATGAATTCATTGCGTTGGGGTGCGTTCGCCTCACTTTGTCACTTTGCACTGTGTTCCTGGACAACATCACACTTTGGCAGGTCTTCGGCTGGTCTGCGGTTGGAGAAGGTGTATGACCTTGCTGAGTCTGCTGTGCTGGAATTCCGGCTAGTAGCTGAGTTTGGCCACATCGAATTAAATGTTTCTGGGCAAACCTCCGTTTAGCTCTCAGCTACAAAAATACACCTCCTGAACCAAATGACTAGCGGTGGAGATTACATATTGTAGGATACGAAATCAGTGTTGTCACGGTCACTGGCATCCGAGTCGTTTTTCTCAGCTGTTGTATAATCATCATGATAACGAATACACCGCGGCCCAACATGATGTTCCAGAAACCCGTGTCGACATCCGTTATCGTGCATCATGTACGATCACCTAGGTGTAATTTGTTAGGGCCCAGCCCGTCGAATACGGGATTAGGACTACAGTTCTTTTTTGGGCGACGCGACGCCACTCTTTTAGTACCTTTGCTTAAGTCTCGTTTTACATCGACTACCAGTGCAAGTTATGTACCTTCCCTCTTGTCAGTGTACAACTCTCCGTTCGTACAGTCCACCTCGTTGACGCAATTAACAACTTCACGACCCTCTAGAAATAAGGTTCATTTGCTCCCTCCCATTTGAACATTGAACGTCCAAGATCATTGGATTGTGAATTTGACATATGGTAGTACAATAAGTATGTGCCGGAGTCAGCATTCCACATATGGGTAGGCTCTCGATTTCAAAGAATATGATCGATGGAGTGATCTTTCTAATCCTATTACGATGCTAGTTTTCGGCAGGACGCTCCAGTAACCAGAGGGAATAACTCGATGTACTGTCCATCCACCGTTGGACGGGCCGCAAATTGGCACCAGCAAATAACGTCTGGAAATCATCCTCAGAATACTGAGGAATGGATGATGAGTGTCAATTTTGTTAAAGCAGTGATGGCTAGCTTTCTACCTTGAAAGACAGTCCGAAAGTGAGAAGCTCATCTTGTTTGAAATAAATTTCTTCCTTTGTGCTAGGGATGATGATATTGTGGGGACGCATGCACTTGAAGTATGCCTCCAGGACACCTAAGGCCACCATGAACAAGGACGGCCATGGTCCGCTGTACTCTGAACACACTCACGGTGACCTTTGTTATACGAACTGGCGTAGTCCCAATTGCTTGGATCAAGAAAATTCGCATTACCGAGTGCGGCATTAATGGCCTCTATGCCATTCATAGCAAATCTTCTGGCATGACCTGCAGCATCATTATAAGCCAACTCGATCTTTTTTGGATCTTTGTCATGATCGAGACCCATAAGGAGAGTATCCCCAGAACCAGGGCGGAGTGGCAACGAGCGAAGAAACTCAACATCCTCTCCCCTCGAAAAACTACCGAGACTTGAGCCCAAAAATATCAGGTGAAGCCCTAAGTTTCAATAGAACGATGTTAAGGGTTTTAACCCACGCTCCGAAGCGAGCAGAGGACGAACCAGCGTCGTGAACAAAGTCATCAACTGTGTCCTGCAACCCTCCTTTGTTTACAAAATTGATGCCATTGTCATAGGTTCCGAGCAGGCCTCTCATCGCGATCTTTCCTTGCAGGGCACTGCCAACGTCGGAATGGAGCAACCGAGTCAGTGATCGCTGGATCTCTTTCTCTTCGAGATCGAGTGCAAAGTATGTTACAGAAGGGATGGCTCCTGGCACCAAATCGGCAAAGGCATGCAATATATGTGCGGTTTTCCTGATGGAACTGATCACATATCAGGGGAATGATTATGACGATCACATATGCCAGTGCAAGGGCTTACCCTGCGCCGAGCTCTAATAAAACTTGGGAGGGTGCGCCCTCACTGTTCTCCGAACGGCTCTGTATGACTTGTGCGATTTCGGAAGCGTGTTCGCAAAGTATCTCACTTTCAGCGCCAAACAAGTAATATTCCGGCGCTTCCGTGGTGACCTTATCAAAAAGCTGAAGACCACGTTCGTCCCAGAGGTGCACGTTGGGGACTGTCTTCTTACTGAACGGTGCTTTGAGACCATTTACGAGCATATCGACGATGTCGTGCTCAGGTTTGTGAACACCATCTTGGTAGTTTCGAATATCGAGAATGTTGATCGCGGTACTCATGGTGTCCACAGTCGAGAGGATGACCTAGTAACTCTGGGGGGATATGGGTTTCGTCTTAAGCGCCTCGCGAGGTCTGACCTTTAATCGATTAGAAATGGGCCACAAGTCCGATTGACTAGATTGATAATTAGGTCACGGTTCCCCTGTGGGTGATAAAGTGCCCTTTAATTATGCGAGATGAACACCACAGTATTGGTGAGATATCGAGTGCATGACAAACTTCGGGTCGTCAGACTCGGGTAGATGTTTGAGCGTTGTGCCGATGCGCCGACAAATCATGTTGAGTCTCGAACAAGAAGTAGCTAGCTAGTTATAACCTAACTTTTAGCACATTCTAGCCTGTTGAAGGGCTTTGGTGGACGAAAATGAAATAGTATGTGCAGTTTTTGGTCCAATCTAGAATATCCATGAAAGGTATGCATCATGATAACGTCAGAAGTCGAGTGTGCCGGACACACTGACTCGCTGGCACTGACTCACTGACTCAGGGCCTGTTTACTGTCAAACATTCGCTTGGCTCGAATTACGTTTAAGTTGTAAATATCTGATCCAAGGTTTTCGCAAACTGTTGCCAATCTGCAAAGCTGAGATAGATGTCACCGCCTGAAAACTCTTATAGTATGTGGTCTCTGATCAATTGGATGATAAACTATGGGCCGTAAGGTTTGACGCTATGCGGCTCTTAATCGGCGGATAGAAGCCTTTGAAACGATCCGAAGTACGATCCGTTGGCCGTCATCGGACTCCTAATATCATTCATGGCTTACATACTACTGCATGCGGGCACTGTCATGCCTGGACTCCGACTCAAGTGGCTGCCACGAAGAAAAATCGATAATTGCAGGGGGTACACGAGGCGCGGTTTTACTCTACATGTAACGGCGAAAGGCGATAATTTCAGCGGGAAATTAACTCGAAAACAGACAAATAACGAACCTCATGAACATGATGCGGCCCATTGAATGATTTGGTGCGCCCCGAACAAGCGGGGGACCTTGGGGGACCATTCATTTTATGTAACCCTTGCGAGAAATTCCGAAGTCCAACACACACACTCTCAGGCAATGGTAACAGTTGTCCCTTTGCCTGACATGACACCTACTAGCTTAGCTGTTGTGTTCCATTTCAAGGTTGCCACCCGACTCGCTGAGGGAATGCTTAAATCCGAACCGGCCCAGATGGGGGTTATCGCGGAGTCAACCGTACTGACTACTAAACAACTTTAGAGCACATGAATATGTACAGGTTGAAACTCAGATCTGAAGTATTAAAGACTCTGCAGGGAATCGTCGGATGCCATCGTAACAATAACCATGTTGACGTCGGAACTCGACACATTGCAGATGAACTTGAACCGGGCACTCGATACTATTCGAGCTGAGCTGGTGGCAGCAGAACTTCCCGAGTACTCCAACTTTACCTCCTCGAGGCACCCACTCGACAACCCAGACGTTCTGACACCTCCAGCCTTATATGAAGCACGGCGGCTCGCACTAGGTGAGAATACAGTCTGACAGTCTACTACATTGGCCCTAACTTCGACCGCTCGACTAGCATGTGTGGTCAGTTGATCCCTCATAGTACGGATGCTAATCGGCTGACTGACCTCTAGGGACAACTCAAACATCTTTTGCAAGTGCCCTACGAGAAAGTCGTGGAGCAGTCTTTCGCCGTGTATGACACCGCCTGCATGGACATCATCATAAGGACTGGCGTCGTAGACGCGCTTGGTGACCCTGCCCATATAGCGGATGGCTTGCACGTTCGCGAGCTCTATGAAAAGCTAGACATCAATCCACAACGCCTCGTCGTCATTTTACGATACCTCGCCACACAGGGTTGGGTGCGCGAACGCAAACCGGACGTGTTCGTCTTGAACCGAATGGCACTGGAGCTTCTCCCGGGTAGAAATGGGAGAAACTGGGCTATGTAAGTACTCTATCTTTATTCTGATCTTTTTTCGCTCCTACGATATCATTTCATTTCCCGCCAGGACACCAGGAAAGCCAAAGTATGCAGCGTCATTGATCGATTTTGTGACCCACTCAGAATGGAGGCATTCGACATCCTCGGCACAAACAGCATTTCAACTCGCAAATAATACAGATGACATCCTATTCACGTACCTAAAGAAACGTCCGGACATGCTCGCTCAGTGGTCAGCTTCCGTGCTTGTAAGTCACCCAACTTGACGTAAACCCAACCAAAAATTACCATCATGATTGATGTGCGAGTAGTCGATGGGGAACACCTATGAAGCGGCCCTCTTGACGGACTATCCTTGGGAATCACTCAATTCAAGACTGATCGTAGATGTAGGAGGTGGCCATGGCGGGCTCGTGTTGTCCCTCGCTAAAATGTACGCCAATGATAGAACCTGCGAAATAGGCGTAAATTGTGACTTTTTTCAGTCTCCCAAGATGTCGCTTCTTGATCCAAGACTTACCGAACGTTGTATTGGTTGCGGAACAGAACGTGAAGAATTCCTTACCGAAAGCACTGGAAACTGGTCGCATACAGGTTCAGGTACACAGCTTTTTCGAACCTCAGCAGAAAGCGACAGAAGACGGAGTGTGGACATTGAGATACATCTTGTAAGTGTCCCCTTTTCCTCTAGCACTGTGGAGCTCTCGAGTAACTCAGAATTCTTAGACACAATTGGTCAGACGAAAATTGCGTAAGGCGTCATTCTTGTTGTTCTTCGTTTCTTCTGACACACCCCGTCGTTATCCAGGTCAAGATACTGCATAATATCCAGTCTGTTGCAGGACCGGAGGTGCGTTCGCTCCCCAAACTTGCTCAATTTCCTCACGTAAGGCATCACGAACTCAGAACAAGATTCTCATCATCGAGAGGGTCGAAGTTCCCGCAACCATTTCGCATAGACATTCCGCCATGCACCCCAATGGGATTCACAACACCAATGATACCAATGACACTAACGACACCAATGGATCTTTGCTTCACCCCCACGGCTCATCAAAGCCCGGACTCGGGCCGATTGCTGCTTCTCCTAACTTCATCCCGGCCAATTTTGGTATAAGCGCAAAGATGCCGCTTGCACTCGGGCTGCATATGATGGCCATTCACAACTCGTACGATCGGACAATGGTGAGAAGTCTGGTCTTTGTAAAGCGCGTATGTTCTGGATAACTCGTTTGACAGTCCGAATGGGAGAGGATCATCCAAAGGTCTGGTCTCCAAATTGCCAAGGTGCATACCCTCCGGGCGTTCGTCTCCGTAATCGAGTGTCGTGTAGCAAACTGAGACCGCTATTTTGTGATGAATGGATTGTTGTACATACAACGTCTGTACTACATAGTGTATGTTGTGAACCACGATTTTGAGGCACTGCTTACTGACAAGTAGCGGGCGTTCTGCTTGTATATAGCACCTGCTAGACTAAGCTGACCGACCTAAAACACGTACGGAAGGAGCTGGGTACGATAAACGAGCTCGCAAGAGCTACAGTAACAAGGTCCAAGAAGGAATGAATGAGGGTTGTTTTGTGTAATGTACTGCTCGTAACAACTGTTGAAACGGATTATACAGTTGGATAATACATTACACTGACCACGGCAGTGACAAGAAAGAAAGAAAAATGCGTACAAGAAATGCACTGTTGGTAAATTGTGTGTTGTAACTTGGCAATAGTGTCTATGGTTGGGGGTTCGCGAGAAGCAGGCAGTCACCTTTTACGTGTATCTGGGTTTGTCCAGACGAATTTTCAAGAAACGCTATGTTTGGCGTAAGCCATGGTACCAGACACGGATAGCCAGAACAACTAACCTTGGGCTGGGGTGAAAGCGCAGCGTCCTCTGTTTCAACGTCCTGCAGCTTCCGCTTCAGATTAGGTGATGAGATCGTCATGCAGAGGCCGGAGCAAACGCGAGAGCCGATCTGTAACGTACAGTATTAACAACGGGCCAGGACGAATTACATACCACACATACCGGCGGCATCGACGGATCGGACTTTGCCGTATTGATGGCTGTTTGAAAAGTTAAAGTTAGTCTCCGTACCATGTCCTCCGTGCAAACAACAACGAACGCACCCGATGGCGACGATTCAAACATTTCCGCGCCACAGTCATCCTCAGGTAGCTGTTTGGGTGCCAACCGCGGAGCGTCCGGAACGGGAACCGGTCCCTCAGGCTGGGACTGGGATGGCACCTCGGCTCCACCACAGCACATCATATAGTCGACTTTGAGATGGAGCTTGAGCGATGTCGGACACGTCACACGGGGACGCCCTTCGCTACCCCTACTGTGACGACGACGGCAGCGGCGGCGACACTTTACCTCGGGCGGGTTCAAGTGTATGAGCGGAGCCAGCCTGAGACTGCGCATACATGCGTCCGATGGTATATTTCCATCCATCCCAGCCAGCTCGGCACCTGTATGCGGGTCCAGTACCGGGCCACAGACGGGGGACCGGTCGAGGACGGGAAGTGGTTTGGTGGAGATGTACTTTGCAGGGCAAGTACGGGCCTTGGAGGTGTCGATGCTGAGGCCGGCCCAGTAGGCGCGTCGTTTGGCGTGGTGGGTGTGGCGGATGCGAGAGCGAATCTGGTGGGCGATGCGGTTGTAGCGGGCGTTGGTGTGGCGGAGACGACGGACGAGGCGGGCGAAAGCAGCGTTGGAAAAAGAAGTGCGGGTCATTTTAACAAAAACGAATGCTGTAGTGACTGGCACGCTCAGCGTGTACGAAAGAAGAAGAAAAGGTTCCAGACGGGGAAATGGGAGAACGGAGAGATCAGTATTTATATCGACCTTTATTGTGTGTCTCAGCATACAAAGCAAGCGACTTGCTGTACCAGAACTCTAAAAGGGACAGGCGCGATCGACTTTGGTGTCCCTGGTGACTTTACTGATCTTGATCGATCGTCCCGACAGGGGAGTACGTACATAATGCCTTTTAAATTTAAAGGATCGTGAAAGGATAGTAAGCGTGCTGTCCGTAACGTGCAGAGTCTAAAAGTCCACAGGATGTACATAATGTCGAAGACCACTATTCACCCACTTCAGTGTCACACCGCTTCCTCTTCAGACCACGGCCACGGGTG
The DNA here is from genome assembly GCA_038090155.1 of Rossbeevera pachydermis. Lineage (NCBI taxonomy): Eukaryota > Fungi > Basidiomycota > Agaricomycetes > Boletales > Boletaceae > Leccinum > Leccinum pachyderme. The sequence goes on from JBBPME010000173.1 coordinate 9,827, forward strand.
ACGCCAGGGTACACATAGTTGAGCTGTAGGAGCTTCGATCAGCAGTCAAATAACGCCGTTCAGCATCACCTCCAGCTACCGTGCTCACCTTTGCCACCGCCACCATATTTGCCACATCTCGGCAAGTGGAATCAGGCGGGGAAAAAGACACCGAGGATGCCGAGGTCCTCGCATCCACCTCCACCCCACCCATAAATTCGACCTCGACCTTGGGCAACTCCCGCAGTTGTAACCGGGGTGCACCCGGCACCAGGGTATGCCTCGTACTGGCTTCCCCTTCCGGGACCATACGGTCGACGTCCCAGTTCAAGCGAAGCACGAGATCGAGTGGCGACAGGGACAGCGGCCCCGGTTGAACCCGCTTCGGGATGCAGGCAGCGGGAAGCCGGACCGTCGGGACCGGGACCGGCATTCTGTGATATTTATGACCTTGAATCTGATCATGATCGTGTGGATGCACGCCGGCCACCCGCGCCACTTGGCGTACGCCTCTGCATGCCATGGATGTGTCAATCCAGAGACCGGCTTGGTGTGCATGCCGCTTGGCGTGATACGTCGGACGTTGAGCACGACGGTGCTGTGTTGCGATTTGGTCGTACCGCATATTGGCGTGACGGAGCCTGAGGGAGAGCTGGGTGAAAAAGGTGATGGAGCTGGAAAAGGGATTGGACATGACGATGATGGCAGATGTGCAAGACTGGAGAGGAAATGGCAGAAGACAGAGGAGTACGTAATGTTCTTTCAAGGCTTAATATACAGAAAGATGTAGAAAGAAACGGGAGTTCCGACCGTTATACGGTGAAGGTGGGTGGTGCCAGACAGGGAAGTCGGAGGGGAAGTGAATCGTATTTATACGGGTTTCTACACAATACAGCGCCTAGCTTGTACGTTCTGTGGGTACGTTCGGCCTATAATTTGCGTACTGCTGTGTCATTTGGTCACTGTGTGGGTCCATGGTGTTGTTCCGAAAGCGGAAGAAGCATGATCGACATCAACGCACGTGACTGTGTCGCCGATGAAAATATAATATATCTCGACAACGAGGTGTTCTGTGGGTGCCAGTGAATTTTTGCCCGTTACTCGACCCAGTTAGCGAACAACGCTAGGCATGTCGGTCCTTGCACAGAAGATTGGTAAGTTGGACCATTCCGATAGATCTTGTGACTGATCGAATGGGTTGGCAGGGTCCCTACTCTTTTGTCCCAACTGCGGTACCCTCCTCGCCTTGCCGCAGGAAGACGAACAGTCTGTCACCTGTGAACTGTGTCACCACGAGGAACCCGCTTCTTGTATGCACCTCCGACGACGTCCACGCTGCACTAACGGCATAACCTTGCTCTAATAGCGTACGAGAACACGGAGATCATCACTCGCTCACATCCGGACGCGTTCCCATCTGCCCTGAGACAGAAGCGCAAGACACAGACCAAGGTCCATCAGGGCAAAGTCCTGCCCAAGGTACGCCGTTGCACAGGTCCAGGGTCTCTCGTTCAACCGTCCACTCAGGTGACCGAAAAATGCCCAGCATGTGGATACCCAGAAGCGTTCTACGAGGAGAAACAGGTGGGTTGCCCTGATGAAACGCACAACGCACGCTCCCCGCGTGGCCTAGGCCATCACTCATCTCATGACTCATAGATGCGTAGTGCAGACGAGGGATCCACGATTCTCTACACCGTGAGTTGCCCCTGCTTGCCCAGGGTTATCTTGCTCTGATACGCCCTCTTTCAGTGCGTCTCTTGCAAGCATGGGTGGCGGATCAACAACTGAGGGGAAGGAAGGCGGCGTGTATGGACGGACAGATTACACGTTTACCCCTACGCTACAGAAAAGGGCAACCACGCCGAATCCGCCGAGGAAGCTTGCGAGCGACGCGACTGCGCTTTCCCTAAAAGGGATGGTGTTTTTTGGAAGGCTGTGTGAAGTACCATAAGAGTCGCCAAAAGAGCGAACACGGACGGACTGACGTAGAGAAGTAGAACGTGAGTCCAAATGTGGAGACGAGGAGAACGAGTGCGATGTGTGGGAGAAGCGAGGCGGGTATGTAGGGAGAGAACGCAGGGAGAGACTTGTGCGAGGCCTTCCAAGTGCGCGGTGTGAGTGAGCGGGCGTGGAAGTGGGGAGGACGAACGTACGTGGATGGCGTCGTAATCGACCATGGTCATGGTAGACGAAGTGAAAGGTGCTGACGTATAATTTTTTTTGGTCGCCAAACACTCGTCATCAAGCCATATCAGCGCGACCGTCGCCTTCTTTCATCCACTTCCCCTCTCAAAGGTACTTTCATTCTCCACTTCCTCTCCTCATCCTCCTCATTCTTTGCCAAGATGTCCGCAGCACAAAAGGTCCAGCAGCACCCCGTCTTCGTCCAGGCTCAGAACAGGGTCAACCACCACCTCAGCCAGCTCGACAAGGAGGTACGCACCACTTCCTCTCTCTCTTATGGATTAGATTCTGACCACTGTCGTGCAAACAGCTCTCAAAGTACCCCGTGCTCCACACGTTCGAGCAGCACACCCAGGTGCCCAAGACCATTTTGGCCATCGGCACGGTTCTCCTCCTCGCGCTCTTCCACTTTATCAACCCCCTCGCCGCACCCATCTCCAATCTCATCGGCTGGGTTCTCCCGGCGTACCTCTCCCTCAAGGCCCTTGAGAGTCCTGCGCCACATGACAACATCCAATGGTTGACCTACTGGATTATCTTTGGCTTCTTCAACTTCGCGGAGAGCGTCGCGCTGGGTCTCATTCTGTACTACGTCCCATGGTACTATGCCGTGAAGACCATCTTTGTGTTGTGGCTGCAACTACCCAACACTCGGGTGAGCGCGGATTCTTGCACATGATTTCGCATTTTAGTAATTTGACTCTTTTTTGTGTCGCGGACTTAGGGTGCCCAAGTCGTGCATACCACGGTGCTGAAACCTGTGTTGGCAAACATTTCGGGGTCTTGCCGCACCATCGTGCCCACTGACACGGTGACCTCCGAAGCGTTGCGCGATAAGGTCAACACTGCCACTGCTGACTGAAGGGAATGACCGATTGTGAATCGATGGCTCGCGTTTGTATGTTTTTGCGTCCTCGTTTCTTTTCATCGGTCCCTTTTTTTTTTTACCTTTCTCTCACGTTTGTGCCTCGGAGCGTCGGTGACCGCTTTTGTTATGCATGACGAGTCACCGTTGTAATGTCGGTTTTATGGTTTCCCTCATAGACTTTATGTGTCAGTTTCGATAAATTATCTTGGCCCGTGGCGGTCGATGGCACATGTTTGCCTGTATGATGGTGATCGTTGAGGATGTGTCCACGTGTGCTTCGGATGACGATATGATGGGCAGAACACACGTGAAATACAGTAATGCCCACACGAAAGCAACCGGTCGCTAGCTACGTCCAGGATGCTATGTTCCTGGCTACAAACGCGTATAACGATCCACGCACTTTGACACCGTAGTCTCTGCTCCGACACCATCCAATGCGACGGCCAATGCGAAACCCAATAATTTTCCGCCCAACTGCTGGTGCACACTCCTAGTAGTCGGGGACACTTCAGACATTTTTTGCAACAGTAGATCTCCGGTGATCATCGTGACACCAAGTTTATCCAGCAGCTCTTGGCATTTGGAACTGGGTACTGGACGTAAGCGCTCGAGCCGTAACATGCACATGCAGGCGACATGATTTTGAGGCAAGGTGAATGGGCGCGAAAACAAAAGAACGTGTTGGAGAGTTCGAGGGGATTCGATTTGTCTGTTCCTGCAGACGGCGGTTCCGAGTACATAATGTCCATTCTAGTACATAACGTAGCAACAACATCGATAACGATAGCACTGAGTCTAAACAAAGTTATATCCTGGAAACAGAGGGGCTGCCTCGTCGATGCTCGATGGATTCTGCATTTGTTGTAAGGACCACTTGAAGAGGTAAATGAGATGGTAATCATCAACAGATCCAAGAGATTTACTTACGATACTTGACAACGAATGTGGGAAATAACCTTTTCCGATGCTGCACCCCGTCGTATCTTCTTCAGCGTCCGGCAATGTGTTGGCAGTGAGTGGAATATCGGTGGGGACAAGGGGGATGCCTTCAGATGTCGATGTTGCGTCATTGTAGATGAGGTTTATCATACAAGCAAAGCCTAACAAGAACATTGCCAACAGTGTGACCGTTGGCAAAGTATGCGAGCCTGAGATGATTGAAGCTAGAGACCATTCAGAAATGCGACTTGGAATGGTATGAACTTGAAGGTAACAAATTGCATGTAACTCACTGAACTTAAGGCGCACGAAGCTTGATAGGATCGCCGAGACATGGGATGCATGGTAAAAAGGACGAAACAGCGGTGTCAAACCACTATGACTAAACATTCCCAGGACGAGGGAAAAGATGGAGAGGATGGTCATGGAAGCGAGGAGGATAGCGAGGTAAGGGATGTCATCGACCGATGCAATGGCGACGCCCAAAGCAACAACTTCGAGTGTGTAAACCGCGAGTAACAAAAGGCAAAATTTAATGTAGGATAAAAGATGGGAATGCCATGATGGCAAGTTCTGCGTGCCAGCCGCTGTATGTTCCACTGACATTATGAAGAGACAAAGGTCAGAGCGTGCTTTTGTCCCCTATCATGATAGTGGCACCCCTTATAGTTATCTTCGTGGCACGTGGCACTGGATCTACACGCATGTCATAACGCGACGACAATTGAGCGCCACCGACGGTCACAACCATCCACGAACTTCGTGATGCCGGACGACAGCGAACGGCGACACGTCGACTAACGCCGCCGCCGCCGCCCCCGACGCGATGACAATGAGCACAACCAGCACTACCCCAACAGCAAGACCCCGATAGGACGGGACAGCGGTGCCACCACCACCACCACCACGGCTACGAACGATGTGACAGGCACTATGATGCGACAACGACGAAGGGGGGCACATCGACTTACGCAACGACGCCATGACCACGACCACAACTCGCGTACTCGTGAAAAGCCCTATCTGCAAGCACCTACCAACATACAACATACCAAGTTTTCCAACGAAACTCAATAATGACATCGCGACCAAGACCGTCTGACATCGTTGGACCAAGAAAAAGAAATCCCGTAAACAACATATTTTCATGACGATGTTCTCTGGCACGACGTCCGAGTCCGGGTGTTGGCAGTAAGTGTCGACGAGGTGCATGGGTGACCGGTGACCTGATCACGCGTTATTTGCGTCTGTAGCAAATAGCATCCCGGGGCTGCTTTTGCCGGGGAGTAGAAAAAGGTGCGACGATGACCCACTGACCCAGGCGAACGGGCCCTAGGCTCAGCGCTAGATGACGACATCAAATTATTCCTTGTCGAAGGTGGAATGGTGAATCCCAGTCCCTGTCTTGTTGGTGGATGCGTCGTCTCCAGGTAGTGTGACACCAGCCCCCATACCTTGGATCGAACCCTCCACACGCCATCCGCTCAGCGACGGCCAACGCCAAACTCGACATATTTCCGCCCAGCCGGTGCACGTTCCTAGCCGTGGATGCTTCAGACATCTTTTGTGACAGTAGACCTCCTTGGTGGGAAAGGACAGCGGTTATCATGGATCCCCACGTAAGGGGTGCGACACCAAGTTTGTCGAGCGGCTCTTGGAATTTGGAGCTGGGATAGTGGTACAGTATAACGTTCACATGCACTGGCAGGTGAAGGGACCTGTGTTTGATTCTGAGGTAATCCGAGCAGCTTGGCGTGGGTGACCAGAAGAGAAAGCTTTAAGGTGAAAGGGCGCAACCGAGACGGCGACGAAGACACAAGTACGTGTTGGAGGGGGTTAGATTTGTTCCCATGTCCTACTGCAATGTGATGATTACCTTCGTGCCATCTGTAGAATTGATTTACCATCTTCAACAACAAGCCTTCCTCTGCAACCATCCATGTTTCCACTGCGATGAGTCTGGCAGGGCCGGTGTGGTGCCGCAGGACATTACTCTAGTGTAAGGAATTTAGGATCATGATGCCGTACGGTCTATGGTGCTGACTCAGCTTGGAAATGGCACAGCCAAGTATCAAAACGGTTCAAAACGGTCTCTCAACAAGTACATATGGTGTCCATTCTACATGCCTTAGCAATGACATTGATGACGATCACAGTGAATCTACTATTGTACAGCTTGGGTCCATAGACGCCCAGATGTCCTGTGTGAAGCGTATCTAGACAAAACTATCTCCTGGAAACAGAGGGGCTGGAGGCTTCTCGTCGAGGCTCTTGTTCTCTACCAGAGACGGGCACAGAACTCCCCGTCTCTCCTCACTGACATTCGATGGATTCTGCATTTGATGTAAGGGCCCGGGCCACTTGAGGGAAGTAAATGGAATGGGAATCATAAAAGATTGGAGGGTTTTACTTACAATACTCAACAATGAAGGTATGAAATTACCTATTGTGTGCCCGGTCATCGAATGTTCTGCGGCTTCCGGCAGCATGCATGTTGGAGAGCGGAATGTCGGGAGAGAGTGGGATGTCTTCGGATGTTGCATCGTTGTAGATATTCATTATGCAAGCAAAGGCCAACAAGAACATCACCAACAGTGTGATCATGGGCAAAGCATGCGAGGAGATGACTGAAGCTAGGAATCATTCAGAAATGCGACTTGGAATGAGATAAAATGTAAAACCATGTCACTTACTCGAGTCACTGAATTTATAGCCCACATAGCTTGATACGATCACCGAAAAGTGGTATGTATGGTAAATAATACGAAACGCCAGCGTCAAAGCACCATGACTAAACATTCCCAGGACGAGGAACAAGATGGATGGGATGAAAAGGGCAGCCAGGAGGATGGCGAGGTGAGGAATGGCATCAACTGATCGGACAAAGAGTAGCAGAAGGCAATACTTAAGGAATGTGTTGGATAAAAGACGGGAATGCCATGGTGGCAAGTTTTGTGAGCGGTGAACGGCGACGGCGCTGCCACCACCACCACCCCACCACGAACGACGCGACGTGGCGCTACGATGTTGACGCAGGGCGTCACGATGCGACGACGACGAAGGGCAGCAGATCGACTGATGCAACGGGGCGACCACCACCATACCACCACACCCGTACCCGTGCCCCGTGAAAAACACTATCTACAAGCACCGGCCAACATACAGTATCCCAAGTTTTCCAACGAAACTCAATGACATCACGACGTCCGAGTCTGGGCGATACCCGGAGAGTCTCGACGCATTCACCATGCACGCAGAATAACAAGAACCGGACTGTGACTCACCATTCCAATTGCTACAGGAACAATTTGATCGTATCATGGATTGTCTCTCTTCGCACGAAGACGCTCTAGCGCCGAACCCCAGCGTTCGCCTGGGTCATTGTGATACTTGTTTTACTCCTCGGAAAAAGAAACTGGCCACCAGCTACGTCCAGGATATTATTTGCACAGATGCAGATAATGCGCGACCCTGCAGATAAGGTGGCCCCCAGCAAACTGGGAGCGAGAATGATGTAAAGCACGATAGCGTCGGGGATAACGACAACGACACCGTTTTTGTTGGCCTGAGGGCTCGGAGATAAACACATGTGGTTTTGTCGGATCCTCTGAATCATCGGCGGTCTGGCTTCGATGTCTGGTGGAAAGGCCAGAGCTGCCGAGACTGTGCCAGACAATGCCAAGACGATACCTGAACGCTACAACTTCTGCTGACCAAGCCTCGGAAACTGCCTGCACTGCCAGTCCACTCGTCAGCAACTGTCGACATCGCGATCATACTGGAAGATAGAGAAGGGTTTTCTGGAAGTTTTTTTCCATGTTGAATGGGATATATTTTTCCTAGGTCCTTAGGAGGTGCGTTCACGCAGGGGTGGGGCCCGGGGGAAATTTTCTGATTTGTACATGCAAAATTCTGGCTCTTGCAAAGTCATCGTTGATTTGTCGGACTGTGGTGCAGTGAGGCACGAGCGGAGCTATAGTGCAAGGTCATCAGACAAGCGACACAAGCAAAGACCTCGCAGCACATGGGGCGACATCCAAAGAATGACGAATCACGCTACACGGCGCCCATTCGGGGACACGAACGTCCACCCGTCGTAGTACCTCAAATGCACTCACGCGTATGGGCCCTCGTACGCCAGGGTGCGACGGGTACCGCAGTACTTCCTATTTGCATACTTCTTGCGCGCTTGGCCGGGCTTATGCGTGGCTGATGCGGAGCGGGCGCCTTCGAGGTTACTCGATCGTTCTGAGTGTCACCGTTCAGCGGAAGAGCAAGAGGAGTGATATTTTACCCGGTCCGGGAAGTGAGTGGATGAAGGGCTTGCGGGATGGCGTGTGTTTGAGGGGTGAAACTGGGGTGGCGGTACTTTTTTTGATACTGTCAGTGTTCTCGCAATGTGAGTATTCTATTGAGGAACCATAGAGAGATTGACTCTATGGAAACCAAGCGGACGGCTGGGTAGGTCACACATGCTCGTATGCTACAACTACTTCTACATATACAACAAGGGCCGACCAGGGCAAACCAAGACTGATCAACTGGAAAAGAAAGAAAACCATACACTCAAGAGCGTAATCCGAAAACAAAAATACAGGTAGGTTCCCCAAAGGCAATTTCTACAAGTATAGAAAGCGGGGGGGAAGTTGAGACAAAAGGAAAAGGTATAGGAATAATGATATTATGAGGGAAAACTGGATGGAAGGGGGATGATCCTGATCCGGAACGCTTGTCAATAACAGACGACCCTCCCTCCGCGTTCGTTGTCAAGCTGTCTGATCTTATACTGCGATACGCGAATGAGAACGTATCGGTCACGTTGAAATCACTCAAAGGGGTATGTATCGAATGACCCACCTCGAGGGTAAATAGGTGCGCGTCGTATGATGCGGGCGCGAGGGCTCGCATTGACTCTGCAAGCTGATAGAGATAGTCCTGCGTACATGTGCTTGCGTCATTCACCGATCATGAAGAGAATGTGGATGCGCACCTTGTTGGCACCCGAGGGACCAACGGAGCGCCATATATGCAGCGCGAGGGCATCCAGAGGTTCCGATTGGACTATAGTGGAGGTCACGTCATCGATGAACCCTTCGAGGGAGGTAGAAATTAGACGTACCGAAAGATGGATTATCCGGTCGGCTGATATAACACTGAAAGGCAAAGGTGTCGTATTATCACGCCATGTGAACGTCAGGGTCAAGATAAGAGACTTACACATGCTTCCTGAATGATCACTCTTTCAACGCCGTTGTTGCACGTATACACGTCAAGGGTTTCAACTGCGTAGTCCTATTCAGGACGTATGTCACATAAGAAACACTATTGAATTAATAATGGAACACACCGTTTCTCGCTTAACTATGACAAACATACAATATCAGTCTGGATCCAAACTGTGGAAGCACAACACACATAAACAATTGCGCACTTCCTCGACGTGCGCTGGGTCTATGGTGAATGCTACTCCTGCACGCACACCATCATCAGTACATCCGGCGTATTTGAAAGAGGATGGAGCGCTCACCCCATACGATGTCCTCTTCCGGAGCATCCTCAGCCTGTGCGACACCAAGATCAGATAAAACGCGATCATGGTGAAGTAGGTGTGCATGAGCAATTGAGTTCTACGTTCTAATTTTAGAAAGGGGAAAATAAACACGCACGGATATACACATTCGGTCCCAGTCTTCTTTGTGAATAATGGTGACGACGCGTCCTGGATTCTTGTAGGAGGACTGTCAGATGGCTCGAGAGCGGCTTCATGTGTTAGTAATAGTACCTCGGGTGTCCCTCGATGGTCAAACGACTTCAAAGCAAAGCGGCGGACGAATCCTTTTAAGAAGCCTGAAACTGCGATAATTTCGGCAAGGACGGTACGACCACAGTATTGACTAGCTACCTTGTGATATAACATGTGGGGGAGGCTATTCACCGTTCAAAGTCGCGTTAGCCGATTAAAGTACCAACAGAGCTCCCCCATAAATGACATACCTTGAAGATGAGTGATCCATATCCGAATACGACGAACGGAGGGCTAGTGACAGTCATCGTGCTCGTTTTCTTTCTGAAAGACAGTTGGTCCAAATACGCTTGTGTATTCATGCCATTATATAGCCTTCTGGACTGCCAGCGAGATAGATGGGCGTTCCCATAACCAGAGATATCCGGCACCCGGTGGGACCTTTACGAATGTACAGAGGTCAATCGATCATGCCTGCAGCCGGGTCCCGTATCATACATGAACTGCCACGGGGAGATCCTAAAGCAAGCCTGGAAATTGATGAAGCCAGGGCCTCATATGGCAACCCACCATTTTTTCCCCCGAAGCGACCGAAAAAACAGAATGCTTGAGAGGTCTCAAACCATTCTCCCGAACGGGTTAATCAATTCAATTTCTGTCGTTGGTGTTACGGAAGCTATATGATAAACTTGTCATTAGAACATTCATTCAATCGTATCCAAGACCGCGTTTCGCCGAACCGTGGAGGTCCTAATACTCAGAACTATCCGATGCGGCGGTAGACCGGTACTTTGCTTTGTCCGACTTGAATTGTTTCGTAGACGTGTCACTGATTCATGTTCGTGAGGAGCACTCGGTATGAACCGGGTATCGATAGTATCCAAATCTACATGATTCTTGAATCCCAGGCCACAAGGTCCGGGAGTCCCGCGCTCCTGTCAAAGGTTTTTTCTGAGTATCAGTGACACACCAAGGTTCCGGTACCATGGGGATGGCTCCCAGGAAAACATTGGGGCTCCAGAGTGATCAAAGGCTACTATGTATGTCTATGGGTGACAAAATAGACGCAGTTCTTCTTTTCCCACGCATGGTATTAGACAGTCCCCAAACACAGGGGTATTGCTGAAACGCTCGACGGGCTCAACGCATGTGATGACTTGAATGAAGGACAGAATGACGATATACATGCCCACGATCCTCATCGCCATAATTAATTTGAATTCGGAATGATGAAACTCAACCTGAACTCGGATCGATATCTGTAAACATTCCGGAAGGCTGCAATAGGCCTTGTGATATTTTTTCCCTTTCTATTGGGAACTTCTCTCCTTCCAGCGATACCAAGCTTGGTTGTTTCTCATACACATTTCATTTCAATATGATCGTGCCAAACGCTTGAACCACAAATTCAATCTAGCAGTTGGTCATTCGCCTGGCGGGCTTGAACTTCGACATACACATTACTGGTAGCAATGCAGTTCCAGGCAGGGTAAACGGGTAATCCATGTCTACGTCGCGTTTACCGTGACTCTGTCTAACCGACCATCGCAAGAGGTGACACCAAATTGAATGGTACCGCTAACACCGTAGGGAGTACTGGCCAATTGTACACGCGACCACGATCTAATAGAGACATTTGGCCACACTTCTAAATCCTGCATTCCAAATGTGGGTGGCATTCCATTGGTACTGATCGATGACGTCGATGAGATGACGACATGTGTGCACGCGCGATCGCCACATCACATAGTATATGAAACTCGACGACAACTCGGAGTTGCAGCATTGAGCCATCCGCATATATTCTTCTCTCTTAGTAGAAAATTATATTCTCTCCCGATCGTTACCGCACCCGGTACCTCGCGCATTCCATATCATATCTTAATCATAAACTTGAACTTCGGATCCTCATTCCTTCCATCCAGGGATGTTTAGTCGACTGTATGTGTCTTCGAATCAATTTATGGCCTCCTCAACGTCTACACATCCATTTCAAAAAAGAAATCATGGATCATTCCCGCTGAAGCACACGTTAGAATGCCATGTGGTCCACACACACTTCCGTAGCCCTCCTAATCCCGTCAATTCCTTCCCTCTGCTTCCGCTTTATGCTCCGTATCGAGTTGTCTGATCCGAGTCTACGATGCAACGGTCAGCTCGCAACGTCGAATGGCGTGGCCAATCAGAGAAGGAGGCTCACCTCCAGCGCAAACAAGTGAGAATCGAAAGACTCTGGTGAGAGCGAGCGAACGCTCGCTGCGAGCTGGTACAAGTAGTCCTGCGTGTATTGTGCGATCGCACGTCCGGGAGGGAAATCAGAAGCTGAACAAGCTTAACGTTACCTTATTCCTCCCTGAGGGGCCGACAGAGCGCCATATGTACATGGCGAGAGCGTCGAGTGGTTCAGAACCGACTATTAGTAGGCGATGGTCATAAAGGCGGGATTATGGAGTGGACAGAAATTCGAGCATACTGAAAGACGGGTTGTCGGGTCTGCCTACGTAGCACTGCAGTGCCAAGTATGGGATGAGATCGAACGTCGACGTCGATACTAATGATGGGTACATACATATGCCTGGAGTCGCAGATGTCTACTATTAGAGCGTCAAGACAGGAGGAAGAGGAAAGGGAGACTTACGTCGTGCACGATGACTTTCTCTACTCCAACATCAATGGTATATACATCTAGCGTTTCCATGGTATATCCATCCTGCCACCATCATCACGGTCACCAAAAGCAAAAGAATTTCTCACGTGAGACGGGATACGGAGGCGAGCAGGGACAAAAATTCAACGGCTGGACGTTCACCCGGACATACCTTTTCCCGGTAATCTGCGTCGCGCATGGTGATACGTCACTCGGCTTGAACCACTCAGATAAAGACTGCGACCAGGCAGAAGTCCGCGGTCGCTGACGGCCTCGGGAATGGCCAAGAAAAGGACTCACCCAAGTAGTCCCGCACCTCTGTGACATACGCCGGGTCTATTGTGAACGCGACGCCTAATCATTCGATTCGTGGGCCCACCGCGGAGGGTTCATTGATTATCATCGATCACCGATTTATCAGCGAGTCCAACCAGAGGCCGACAAAATACTTGCCCCATACGACGTCTTCGTGTGGGAACTCATCCTATTGGTGAGGGCGGACAGAGATGGAGGAAGGAGGGAGAAAGAAAGAGTGGATATGATACGCACGGACGCGGAAAATTTGTCCCAGTCTTCTTTATGAACGAGCGTGACAACTCGCCCGGGGTTCTTCAAGTTCATACAAGGGGCGGCGAAAAGAAGAGCGAATATTGCGGAAGGCCCATGTCAGCAAGTTAGCGTCGGTAAAGTGGAAACGTTTAATGAAGTGTGAAGTGTGTGAACATGTGGAAAACATGAATGAAATCGATAACATTGTTCACCGATACCCACTTCAGGTGTGCCCCGATGGTCGTGCGATTTCTGTGCAAACCGTCGGATATAGCCTTTCAGGAAACCTGGGACTGTCGGAGTGTTCAAGGAGATAATATGCTGGTTGATCGAAGGGCGCACCTTGGGATACCACATGTGGGGGAGGCTATCGAGTCACCATCAGTTCAGCGTTGAGCGTCGATTGCCAAGCAGCCAGGATATTAAGGTGACTACCTACCTTGAAAATGAGGGATCCATATCCGAATACAACAAATGGAGGGTTAGCCATGCAAGATAAAGGTCCCATTTGAGTCACGCGATCAAAGTTGGATGGTCACACGGTAGAGGAAAATGTATATCGGCTATGGACATCGGCTCTTGGCCAGAATACGGTCCGAAGAGGCACTGCTAGATGTTCGATCTCACTTCGAGAGGCTCACTCACTCACTTAACTCATACTGCACTGCACTGTCATGGTGGACTTCATACTAGTCAGCAAAACCATCATTTTGGCACAGGAACAACAATAAAACAACCTGTCATCCATAAATACAAAAGATAATCATCCGATTTGTAAAGGTTAACGACCAGCAAGACGATCAGTGTGAGGAAAATGGAAGACTTCAATGAGGACTACCTATGGAAAGTTGTATTTGACCCTCGCTCTCCACTCGACGAACGCCGGCCACGTCCAATATAAAATATGTCCTAGCTTGTAATACAATGGCGTAAACACCGTCTTCTCGCCTGCGTCGATCGCGCTTATACACCTGTCGGCCACGAAGTTGCGCTTCAAGCCATGTTTGTTGGGGTCGGATTCAAAGATAGTGGGAGTGGAAGTCCCAGGAGGATTATCCACCGCAGAGGCACGGAAGGCGCCCTCGATGGTGCCTGGAAGCATAAATGTGAAGGCGATCGAAGGGTGTTCGATGGAGAGCGCTTGGTAGAGCACGAGCGACGCGGATTTTGTGGCGGCATACAACGAGCGAGTTGGAGCAGGTATAAGTGCTGCGGCGGATGACAGCAGGAGCACGGACGGTGCGGGAGATGTGTGTGAGAGCAAGGGTACCTATGGGAAGTGTTTTGTCAAAGGAAAATATTTATAGCCTGCGTTAGGACTCACAAACGCGATTGCAGCCACGTATGGACCGATAAAGTTGCCATTCACAGCGGCCATGGCTGCTTTCACTGCATGTTGGATACCATCAGGGCTAGCTTGAGACCCGATGATATCTGGAGCCGAAATATCGACGCCTGCAACGGACATGAGTGGTTGTAGAGCAGAGACGCCAGCGGTGAGAATGAGGGTGTCGAGCCCACGCCATGCTATAAGACAGGTTGATATCCGTTATGACATTATCAAACCACTACGCACCGTTTTGTATCGCTTTGCGCAAGTGAACCATGTCATGTGTCTCCGCACAGTCCCCCGAAACGCCCAGCACACGGTCTGTAAAACCGGCTCGTTCGGAGAGCTTCTTGCATTCCTGCACGACCTCATCCAGCATAGCTTGTCGCCTGCCTACAACGCATACGAAGGCGCCCCGAGAAGCATATTTGTGTGCGAGTGTTCGCCCGATGCCGCTCGTTGCGCCGAGGATCAGCACGCGCTCACAGTTGTGGGGAATTTGGGATGTCCGTTGCGATTTGCGGGAACGGAGCAGGAAGTAAGTCGAGAGACAAACTGCGAGGATGCCAGCGAGTGTTGTTGATAGCTGTACATTTCGGGCGGAACGAAGGATCAAGGACATAATTACGTAACGAAGGCAAGGTTCCACTGATGATGATGATTATGCAGTCAGAAAATGCGATTCTAGACGGTCGTAGCATGTGATGCTAATGGACGTGCCACTTGCTGGCCAATTCAAACGTGGAGCTCAGGAAGTCAAAGAGGTTCCGGTCAACGGCATCGTCTGGAATGCAGCCACGGACTCGGGAAGCTCCCAAGAAAATATACAGCCTGCTGCGCACTGTAGGCGCATTCTTTTCAACATTCTAACTCTATGCCATGACTCGGACGCACCCCTTTATTTTTCTTTTGAATTTCGCTGGTTCATTGCTCTCGTTGGCTGCTTATGAACAGCATTGGAGATCACGTTCAATATACCAGGTGCGTCTGATACTCACCTTCTTTGGATGTAGAGGCTCGACCCTGTCGTAGGTCATCACGGATCGATTTGCACTCCAGGATTTTTTTAAGTCAATTTTTGTCCCTTATGGAGCATGCGTACTCTATGAGGACAGTCTACTTAAGCTGGGGCCCATGCCCCATATACAACGCTAACTGCGCGAATGCCCCGAGGTGAGAGTCTCACCCGGTCCGCGCACTCCAGGATGTGAGCGACTCCACCGCATACATTGTGCAGTGCGATACTTCTGCCCTTCAATATTGTGGTGGTACTTGGAGAGGTATCATTGAGCATCTTGACTACATTCAAGACATGGGTTTCGATGCCATTTGGATTTCACCACCATTCGCCAACGTCGAAGGTCAGACCCCGTTGGGAAAGGCATATCATGGGTACGTTCACGGTCGGGTTCGTTTCCTTGACCCCACCATTGTTGATGGGTTATGATACACAGATACTGGACCCAGAACCTGAACCCACTCAACCCCCATTTTGGTACAGTTTATGACCTGAAGAACCTTAGCGACTCTCTCCATGCACGGGGGATGTACCTTATGCTCGACGTAGTCGTCAATCACATGGTGTCTTCCAGCCTTTTCAACACAACCACAGCGCAACTTGCGATCGCCAACATGACCAATGTTCCAGAACTGCAACCTTTTACCGATTTCTCGTATTTCCACCCAATTTTCTGGGTCGCTGACTCTGGAAATCAGATAGAGGTGGAGCAATGTGTAGACGAGAATAAGTCTACAGTAGAGTAAGTATGGGTAACAATAATGTGTAGTGAGTATCTTACCTTCAGTAGACTATGGTGAGAGTCAACTGAGGTGCAGTACACTGACGAGCGAGCAAAAAGACTAGCTTAGGTAAGCTACCAAATACGGATGTGAACGTTTGAACTCCAACACAATGTTGGCTCGGAAACGAGAATATGCCGTGGGCGGACATGGATACGGAAAATACTAACGTTGTCGAAACGCTGAATAGGTGGATTGAGGACGTGATCGGTGATTTTGCGGTGGATGGGCTGAGGCTGAGTACGGCCAGGTACGTTTCGGTGGAGTTTTGGAACACCTGTACAACGCAGGCGGGGGGGGGGGACCTCCACTCTCGGAGAGGCATGAATGGTCCAGAGGAGAAGAAGGGCAAACTAAATTCATGGATAGGTGTATTCAGACGAAGTGAATTACACTGGTTTCTACACTAGTGAGTCGAGAGTTTTATCGTTAAAGATTAAGACCTGTAATACTGTGAAAGGCGCCATGGATACTATACTACTGGATTATCCGACCTGGTTCGAGCTCATATTCGCATTCACATCGCCGAAGGCCGACCTTGGTAAATTAAGAACGTTTGTCCAACAATCACGGGACGCGTACACATGCGAAACCCTCATGACAAGGTCCTTCCTAGAGAACCACGACCAACCCCGTTTCGGTTCAGTGACCGGCGACCCTGCGATACAAACAGCTCTGTACACGGATCTGACGCATCAACTAATGCACCAAGGATAGCTTCGTGCGAATGCTATTGTCTGGACATTTATCCATGATGGAATTCTTATCCTTTATTACGGTAAGCTTGATAGTAGCCACATGGCTGAGCCTTTCACAGCGAATTAGGTCAGAAACAGGGGCTTTCAGGAGGTCCAACTCCGAGCAATCACGAACCGTATGCTGATGTTTGCGCCCGGAGTCCATGGCAATTCTCGCTGGATTACAGATTATGGTACACGCGTTATGACATAGAGAACCCACGCTACATGATGGTCACAGCGTTAAATCGAGCACGGAAAGCTGCCATCTTTTCGGGAAAATATTTCTTGACGACACCAGTCAGTTCAAATTCATTTCCAGTCGCTGCGGGGAGGAAACCATTAACCAGACCCATTCAGATGCAGTTCCTGGATACCAATTCGTATAACACGCTCGCGGTCTGGAAACCGCCCATGCTCACGTTGTTGACCAATGTCGGTAGTCAACGGACGAATTCTGTCCTATGGAACGTGACGCAGCCTTTTTTTGAGGGTCAACAGCGACTTGTGGATGTGTTAACTTGTCAAAAAATTACTGCAGTGGAGAGCGGTGGAGCATCAATCCAGACGGATGATGGGATGCCGAAGGTTCGGATCAGAGCGCTCGTTGGTTGATGATATGATGCTGATGCTGAGTGTGGAACCGGTAGTATTCTTGCCGGTGACGTTGCTTAAAGGCATGGATTTCTGTCCACAGAGTGTGGCCGTCGGAAACGATCGACCGAGGGATGTTGGTTCTGTGGTGTCGCGGGCATTTGTCAGTTTAGCGATGGCGGTGATATTCGCTTGAGTTGCGACAAGTCCGGTCCTCTCGGACGCTCAGGTTGCGGTCCGGCTGCGGGACGTGCCGGTTTCTTTGCCTGATTTCGGCACCCCTGTGGCTGTTGCTACTTACCAGACAGCCGGAGGAGTGCACCATAATATTCAGAACTACTAGCAATCCGTTGGTCTCAGAACTTGGAGACCAACGGATTGCTACTAAATTCTTGGCACACTCTGGCCTCAGGAGACACTCTTGGCCGATCAAGATGTCGTGGCATTACGGTTGTTGGTACTCGGGGATCCCATAAATGGACGAGCACCAGCGTTGTAGAATTTTTTGAATTCGATTAGTCATAGTTGATCAAGTTACCAAGCACAAGTCAAGTCGACCCTTTACTTAAAGCCCTTCTCCGAGCACTCGACTTCCTTCGCCTCTTCCCAATGCCCGTCAGATCATCGCAAGATGTTTATGCGACCCACCTAGTCTCCTCTCGCGGCTACCCAATCTGGTCACCCGACCTGTGCACTCATTTCTCATCTAATCGACCCGAAGGCCTCAGGATAGGCGACGTCGGCGTCGTTGTTCCAGATAACGGCAACTTCGATGTTTTTCTTAACCTTTGCCTGCCCAACGACCATGACTTCCATTCCTCGATCGGTGTTCCTGAAGGTTTTAGCCACATTGAGCTGAGTGATGGAGACATCGAGACTGTCACAGAGGCAGAGGGCGCTGGCCAGATTTTCTGCAGCTCTTCGGTCACTCGAGTCGGCGAAAATGGTGATGGGACTCCGAGGTACGTTTTATTGCGTCCTTGACGCTGCCGTCCGTTTCACGCTTTATCGGTCGGACAGAGCTGGGCAGTACACGTTTAGGATGTCGTCGAATGAGGGTGCGGTTCTCGTCATTCCAGACGGCGCGGAGCGTCACGACGTACGGGATCCGCGTGCGTTTTTTGAGCAGGCGGCTTTGCATGGTGCGACGTGGCACCGCTTTGCAGAGGAGAAACTCGGTCGAGTCATAGGTCAGGACGCCATCTATGTCGTCACTGGCCTTCACAAGGCGCGCTCGTGGGGCATCGCAGAATACCACAACGAACGAGAAGACGGTGAGTTTACCGCGAGGTTCAATGCTGGAGGGTCAGGCCATGGGTGGGAGTCGACCAAGAGCCTGGAATGGCGTGTCAGTCCTACCAACGACGGTCCTGGCGTCCCGAATCAGGCCGTGTTCATTCGTGGGTTCAAGATTGCCTTGAGGAGCGCTGGCAGGCGGGGCCTCTCACAGAGATCGGTCACCTTCCAACCTGTCGTGCGACCCAATCACGCTTCCTCTTCCGGTGACTCGTGGTTGGGAAACGTTTGGAGAGGCATTTCCAAGAGTATCCGTTCAACGGACGACGGGAGCGACCGCGAACGACGTGCCGAGCCAGACTCGCGTGAGAATGCAAGCGCGCGCGTCGAGATCCAGCGTATTCTCGAAACGGCACCGGTAAGCCTGAGGGATTTTGATCGCTTGACCGCGATTCTAAAGGAAATTTCCAAAAGGCTTTCCATCCCTCGGACGTCATCAATAAATATATACTTCAGAAAGCATGTCGTTTTTCATTACACTGAGGGCATGGGAAAGGTTTACATTTTTCCCCCGATCGTTAGGAACCATCTGCCAAGGTGGCGATCACACACGACAGTGATTGGAGCTTCCTTTTTGACACGGTTAGTCGCGACTGCAGTGATATCCTTGCCCACTGTGTGTAGGTGTTGACCTGCCTTTTGTGTTCCAGGATTTGTTCAAGCCCAAAGAGCCCATCAAACATGAACTTTTAACAAAGGCGGTGTCTGAGAGGTTCACCATTGTCTTGCGAAACAGTAAGGGGTTTCAGTTACGTGTATTTAGGCAATGGCTGAGATGATGCAGGTGTGGCTTATCTGCAAGGCCCTGGGTCCGTTTCGATTAAGCATTCGACTGCCGTGATCTAACTGTCGCTCATAGTGATTCAGAGGCTCCTACATCTGCTTCAGCTAATGGTCTGCCAGATGCAGTGACTGCTAACGAGTCTCCGAAAGAAACAATTGACAAAGTGGTTGAAGCGGATGGAAAACAAGAAGCCGTACCTTGCCATCCCGGGCCGATTAGCGTAGTGTCTGAGAGCAATTATCGATGCGTCGACCCAAGTTCTGACGAATGCGTCTTGATATCAAACGCTCCTGAGCCGTATGTCATTCTGAATGCACTTCCCGAATACCATCTAATCATTCGTTTGACACGTAGTCAGCCTGCGGATCTACGCAGGTAAGTAACCAAGTTAATGTCACCCACGTGTCCGTTGGTTTTGATCGATCATCAGTATTCCTTGCAAGCTCGGACCGACTCCTCCCCTGGGCCCATCCACATCGGAAAAATCAGGCCGTATTATCAAGACGATTGTGATATCCGATTACGTAAGCAGATCAATGTACAGATGTTGCGATGTGTCCTGATATGAACCTTCCTCTCGTATAGATCTGCAGTTTCTGCTACATATGCGACAAGATTATTCATGACGCGATCGAAGCTTGTCAGGATCTTCCCGTCCGATTCGATGTGGAATTCCGCCCATTTGTTCTCGTAAACTCAGTCTCCTTACCCAATCAAGATCCGAAACAGGTCCTGTATCGCAACGATTACCTCCTGCAGCGGTTTGGAAAGGAGGAAACAGAGCTCAAGCTAAGAGCAATCGACGAGTTTGCGCAAAAAACAGGACTGAACTTGTTGGTCTTTTTTTTCGTCAAAGTGACCATCTCGTCATTGTTTCTAACGGGTGATGTGTTTAGAACGGAAGACAACATTATATGTGGGACCGTTCAGGCCCACCGGTTGTCTGCGAAAGCGTACAAGGAAGGCGGACAGAGTTTGCAGTGGAAATTCAACTTATACATATTTGACGCATGTCTTTCGAACGGACGGGACGCCAGCGACGAGGACTTGTTAATCGAGGCTGCCGTCGGCGTCGGGCTCATGAACAAGAAGGAGGTGCGTTCGTTGCTGTAAATGGTGAAGTTTGACCGGCTGACTCACGGGCTGCGCCTTTCACAGGCATCCGAGTTCTTGCGGTCTACAGAGTACCTGGATTGTGTGGATAAGACGGTCGAGGCAGCGAAGGCGCAAGGTATCAATGGCGTCCCGTTTGTCATCATTGATGGCAAGTGGGCCGTGAACGGTCTTCAACCTGTGGAGTGTTTCATCCAGGTAATGCCAGATCCGTTGACCCGTTCGTCCTCAGACGATATATCTAAACGACCTTTCTCATCACCTAGATCTTCCGCAAACTGGCTCAATTACCCGCTCCTTCGTCTTGCTACCCTGGAAATGGCAAGACAGTAGGTGAAGGCAGGGTTAACTGACACGGAAACGGGGATATGAGATATGCGCATGTGGGTAGTTGGGTTTCTCTTGTTCTCTTCTTTTTGTTTGCATTTGATACATGCAATTAAATCTGATTGAATTTCTTTTATTCGAGCGTTCTATTTTTGCATAGATATGTATGTATGTGTTGGGATAATAGCTGTAAGTTAGTCCGTACCCATGCCAAATCTATTTCTTTTGCAACAATGGGGATTTCGTGAACTATTGATGTGGATGATGGCCTCTGATTGTATCCTTGCGATACCTACTCTGTGTGTGGTCAGACTCATTCCAATTATGATCCCGTGTGTAATAAGGAATGGGAGCACAATCAATCTATATACGTCTTTCCAGCGGCGTTTCAAAATCTCACTCAGCCACAGACTACACCCCAGCCCTGGTATTCCTCCCTTCCCTCTTGCACCGCCAAAATCTTGGCTCTGAGTGCCTTTCCAACAGGCCCCAGCCCGTTTTTGTCTGATGTGTATGCCGGTACATGAATATCCTTTCCTTCAAACCCAATCCTGTGTACGGCGACGACAATCGCAGCCGTACCTACACAAAAGACTTCGAGGAGGGTGCCCTCGGAGGACCAGCGCTCGAGGTCAGACATTGTGAAAGTGCGTTCTGCGGCGTACAAGGTCGCACCGACCGACTCGTGGAAGGCTTTATCCGAGACGAGGGTGAGACACGATGCGCGTGTGACGCCGGGAAGAATCGTCCCGTCCAGCGGGGCCGTGATGACGTCCAGTCCTGTATATGTTCAAGCGCATTTGCTGTCAACTCTCTCTCTCATTCTGCAATCACTTGAAGGGCTGCGCACCGTCTCCACCTGCCCGCTTGTGGACGACAAAGACGTTCATCGCACCCCCCTCCGTCACCCGCCTCTCCTCCCCGAACAGCCACAATACCTGGTCATATCCTTGTTCTGCAGCCAGGCGTTGGGCCAAGAACCCAGGTGAGTAGTTGCCACCGACTTTATGCCCTCCGGTACCACCCGGCCACGCTCGCACGGCGTCGGTTGTCGCGAGCAGGGAGACCGGGCGTTGGAAATAGGGCCCGCATGGGGAGGCGATGATGTACAGCATGGCATGATCAGACGCGGTGACGCCGAGTGCTGTTAGCATCGGTGAGGAATAGTGGGAGATAGCGGGCACATTGGGAGTTTGACATACCCGGACGCGTGCCGATGACATTAGGTCGCAGATAAAGACTGTACCCAGGAAACGTCGGGATCCATCGTTTATCCGTTTGGACCAAGCGTTTTATGAGCTCGAGGACGGCGTCTCCGTCGATAGGCTATTATACACCATGAGACAAGGACAATAACGACGAACAGGTCGATACAACGACAGGAAGCGACCTTCACTTACTGGGAGCTCCAAACGCCCAACGGAACGCTCCAAACGCCGTATATTCATATCGGGGCGGAACAGCCGTACTTTGCCATCGGGTCCAAGGTAAGCCTGTACGTGCATCGCGCATTCTTTAGTTTTATTTGAGCTGTATGCAGCGGGTCAAGCAACACACCTTCATGCCCTCGAACACGCTGGAACAGTATTGGAGGCAAGACGAGGCAGGGTCGAGTGTGAGCGGCGCGTATGGTTTAATTTCGGGCTGGGACCATCCAGTGAGAGGATGGAACGAAGCGAAGGCCATGTGGTCGCTGAAATTCTATTTCCAAACCATCCCAGTCTCAGTGCATCGTAATCAAGGACAATCAATGGAAGGTGGATATTCATCACAACCAATGCACAGATGCACTGGCGTATGAAGATTCGGCGAAGTGGGTGCTCACCGCTCCAAACGAAAGGTTCTCGGGCTCGGGAAGCATTTTCGGCACATCAGTCAGGCTGATTTTCAGTTTAGCAATCTGGCAAAGATTGACGGTGTCAGGGAGGACAGATCAGCGATCAATAACTAATTATGTATGCGCGCCTACGCACATCAAGCCGCGCGATTCCAGCGGTCTGTTCGTCACGCTCCCTTGTGCTTATTTTGTAGGGCGTCTCTGTTCGCCCGGCGGGTATCTCGATATGAGTCATGTTTCGGATGGTATCTGGCAGTAGCAAGGAGTGGGAATATCGATGGTTGTCTGAGATTCA
The DNA here is from genome assembly GCA_038090155.1 of Rossbeevera pachydermis. Lineage (NCBI taxonomy): Eukaryota > Fungi > Basidiomycota > Agaricomycetes > Boletales > Boletaceae > Leccinum > Leccinum pachyderme. Next base: position 32,855 of record JBBPME010000173.1, read on the forward strand.
GTTTTTATCTCACTGCACCGAGTCATTTTTTCGTGTATAAATATATGCCGTGGCAAGTTTGAGTGAATATCGTGACCTTCTTTTGTATTAGCACGTGGGAAGGTTCTCAGCTAACATGTTGTGGTGAATGACCAATATTGCAGTCCCCGAGCTCGGCATGAGCGTCCCGCTGGAGGACTGGCCCGAGAAGTGGTGGGCTTGTGCCATCACCCCTTCGGCATGCTGCACCAAGTGTAAGTGCGGCCTCGGTTTATTATTTACATCGGGATCGTCGCACTCAGGGGCAGTTACGAGTCCGAGGAGACCCACTTCCTCGCCGCCTACCCCGAGGCCAAGAACGAGCTGACCCTCTCCTCGCTGCAATCATCAATGCTGCATGACTAGCCTGCGGAGAAATGGCCATGCGAGCGTAACATCGTTCCATGAGGTCCCTTCGTGGAGTCTCTGGCGGTCCGAGGCCGTAATTGCAACTATCGCTCGCATCTTCCCTCCCCTTTCTCAGGCTTCAAGCTCGTTCTCCAGGGATCTGCCTTCACGTTGATTTTTTTCTCTCCAGCTTGTAATGATTTCCTCTGTTTTTTCAGCCTTCAAGACGATCAATCGACGGAAAGAGGCAGGCTTACAAATGTAACTATAAAAGAGGTGAGCAACTATAGGGGACAGGGGCCTTAATGTCACTTCCACAACCTTCGACGAAACTTGCCATTACTATGGCATGCCCGTCTTTTCTCATCCACATTCCTTCTCCATTGCTTTATGGTACTCGCAGTCCACTTGGCTGAGGTCGTCGCTTTCGGTATCGCCATCGGAAGAGTTGACCTCACCTCGCCATCCTCCTGGCCATTCTGACCATCCCATCGATCGTGTTCCTCGTCATGAGGATGTTTAGTCACAGTGCCTCAACACGGGTGTTTCGTAGTCTTTACCATGGGTACCACCTTTCCGTGGTCACAGCGAGCTGTGTACGCTTCAAGTTCAGTGACTCGAGTGAGTGTTACATTTCATCCTTGTTTCAATTCATGTTCTGAATGATCCCTAGCGTCAATCATTTGCTCGCACGCTTCTTTGCCAACAATCTTGCTCTTGGTAATGTTCTTGTCAGTCTTTGCTCATACGATGAATACTGTCTATAACAATGCAACATCGACATCCGAAGGCATCCCAACCTTCCCCGACATTCCGCTCACCAACATGCCGGAAGCTGAAGAAGATTCGATTCGGACCGTGACCGGGCACAGGACAGGTAATTTTCTTCATTCGTTGTCAAGCATCGTAAGTGGATCCCTCAGATCTTTTTATTCCCATCTCACCTACCTTCAAGTGGCCCTTGCATCAAACTCGAACACAGAGTGTCAACGAGGAGAGACAGGAGAGAGAAGGACTTCTGTGCCCGTCTCCGGTCGAGAACAAGAGGCTCGACGATGAGCCAGCCCCTCCGTTCCCAGAGTATAGAGTGTAGATTTGTTTAGATTCGATGTAATTGTTTCGCTATGTAATGGATACTGTGTACTCGAAACCGTTTGATACTGGTATACGCCAATTGTGCCATTTCCAAGTCAGTACCATACATGTTTTCATGCGAGGATCATACATTCCAGGGTCGATGGCTGCAGAGGCAGACATGATGCTTTCCACGAAGATAACCATTGCAACTCTTGTTTGCTATATGTTATGTACTAGATCAAGCTCTGCTCCTCCATTATTGACACCAGCCTCAACACCGCCACGCTCTCGACATGTGCCGTCTGCGGAAACAAATCAAACCCCCGCAGACTCTCCAACACGTACTTTTGTCTTCGTTGTCGTCTCGGTTGCGCCCCTTCACCTTCTTTTCGCTCTAGTTCACCTACGCCAGCCTGCTCGGACTGCCTCAAGATCATACCCACGTCTCTCGCCTGCGTGTGCACATTACAACTCACGTACACGACCGTCCCGGCCCCGAATGCCAAGAGCTGCTCGAGAAACTTGGTGTCACATCCCTTGCGTGGGGGGTCGACGATCACCGCTGTCCTTTCTCTCGGAAAGAGGTCTACTGTCGCAAAGATGTCCGAAGCGTGGCCGGCTAGGAACGTGCACCGGTTGGGCGGAAGATTGTTGAGTTCGGCGTTGGCCGTCGCAGAGCGGATGGCGTCGGAGGAGAGCTCGATCCCGGCTACGGTCTCAAAGTGCGAGGAGAGGAGAATGGAGAAGAGGCCGCTGCCACAGTAGGTGTCGACGAGGTGCGTGGGTCGCGTGTTGTCCGCATCTATAGTTGGGAAAATAGCATCCCGGACGTAGTTGGTGAGTGGTCCGAGAATGGCATTGTTATTTTGGAAGAAGGCGTGTCCGGGAAACTCAAAGTAGGTGTCGACGACGCGTTCACGCACAGTCGCTTTGTGGTCGGTGATGCAGATGTGTTGAGTGGGGTCGTCTGGGATGGGGCTGGAAAGATCGACAGGGACGGACCGATCAAGGGAGTCGCGAAGGAGAAGGGAAACACCCTTTTTGTAAGACCATATATTTCTGTCCATCGTTAGCCCAGGTGAGCATGGATGATTGCAAGACTTACTGGATGATGTCTTGGCGTATCGGAGCAAGTGCTTGGTTGAGCACTGGAGTGGCAATGGGACATTCCTGAGGTAAAGTGAGAGAATGAGGCAGGGGAGAAAGAGATGACGGACCTCGATGTCTAGCACAGTCTTTTTTCCGATCTCGTTGAATCCGATCTTGAGCCAGTCGGGTATGGGAGGGATGGGGGGGAGGGGCTCGACACGCGCTTTTTTTGGAGGAGCTTCGAAATGGGGTGTTATTTTTGTACGATAGTGGTATTGCTTCGGCGAGCCAATGGTAGGCAGAACAACCGGTACTGCAGAAGGGGTTAGGCCTAGAACCACGTGAGAAGAGGGAGGCATGTAAGTTTGGAGACGCTGTGCCTGAGAAATTTTGGTATGCCTTGACGACGACGTCACGTTTTATCTCGAGCTGTTTATCGTATGAGAGCATCTGGGGCAGGATGAGCGGACAGTCGGTGGATGGGAGAGTGATGTACTTGATACTGGCAACCGGAACATTTGCCAAAATACTTGCACTGCACTCTGCTATCATCCCTGAGCTCGGGGTTTGGTGTGAGAACACCAAGAAGGTCGGCAAAGGAGTGTAGACGAGCGCTGCGGTACACGCGTACGCGTATGCTTTCGCCCGGGAGAGCAAAGGGTGCGACGATGACCCAGGGCGAACGGGCCCCTGCTGGGTTCAGCGCCAGAGCGTCTCCATGGGAAGAGAGACGATCCACGACGACATCTATCTCTTCTCGAAAGTGGAAGGGTGAGTCCCAGTCCGTGTCATGTTGTTCGGCGTGGTGAACCACATCGTCGCCGAGTAACGCCCGGACGTCGTGCCAGAGAACATCGTCGTGAGAATACGGCTCGACGGTGTTCTTGCGAGACTTGTGTTTGCGGTATTTCTTTTGCTTTGGTCCAGCGAGGTCGGACGGTCTTGCTCGCGATGTCATTATCGACAGTCGCTGGAGAACCCGGAACATGCACGTGCACATAACCAAGTTAGGACTAATCGGGAACGATATAAAATGTTCACGTTATAGTCTAGTGACCCGCAACTTCAATGATCATCTCGCGCGTGTCTAATGAGTTCCTCAAAGTGAACACAAGCCCTGTTGGCTCACCCGAGTTCTGCGCAAAGATAGCCGTCAGTGCCCTCCTCGTCCTCGCGGGCGGCGTATTCGCAGGGTGTGTCTTTCCCCCTGTCAGCCGCCAGCTCTCTGATCAGCACCAGACTCACTCTTGGACTCATGGGACTCGACGAACTCTATCTTCGAGTCCTCGCAACCTCCTCAGAAAACATCGCCGAGAAGAGAAATGCTCAAAAAGGTTCTCACCCTCTTCTCACCTCCATTCGTCCCTCACCGCTCCTAGTATTGAGTCTTATGCAGAGAGGTCGTCACTGGGTCCTCGTCGTGAGTGCTACTGCCTCCCTCAGTTTGATTTTGGGCTCACGTATCTGGTCAGGTTCTTCTCCTCGCCAATGTCGTCCGTATCCTTCCGTTCGCAGTACCTCCGTTTTTACTCGCGCATCCCTAGATCATCAACGAGAGCTTGCCCATCTTCCTGGATAGTGCAGTGAGCACAGAACACTCTGATGCTCTTGTACCTTGCCTGAACTCATTCTCTAGATCGGCGGTGGTTTGGCTGCCGTCGCCATCTCCACTACGGCCATCGGTACGGTTACACGTGTATTTGACTGCTTCTTCCTCTCATTTTTGATATCGCAGTTATCTTTGGGTTCGTCTTCTTTCCGCCTCTTTCGTTCCCATTTCGTTGAGCACCCCCATTTCATGTATAGCGAGTATGTTTCTTTCCTTTTTCATCTCTTCTGGAGTGTCAGACTATTTTCCAGAATCATTCCACAAGCCGTCAGCGTACGGTATGGCCTCGCAATCGGTGCTCGCTGCTCTTTTTTTGTTCTCTGTCTTATGTACTTGTTTGGTATGCCGCCTTTCCTCCAATTCGCTTATGCTCACGTGCTCCACTAGCCCCGGTTGCTTGGCCCATTGCCAAGCTTTTAGATTACGTTCTAGGCGCGAATGAGACACACACGTATAAGAAGGCGGAACTCAAGTCTTTTCTCCAGTTTCATCGCACCGGCGAGGAACCCCTTCGTGACGACGAAATTAGTATTCTCAATGGCGTTTTGGAGCTCAACACTAAAAATGTGGAGACCATCATGACCCCTATCAAGGTTTGTCTGAGCTATCCGCATCATTCGTACAGCCCCAGATAGATCCCGCATGTCAGGACGTCGTCACGCTTAGCATGAACACGATCTTGGATCACAACACTGTGGACGCCATGTACGTGTATTCGTCCTGTCGTCACATATCTCTGATCATCCAATCGCGTTCCAGACTCAACAGCGGTTATTCTCGGATACCCATACATCAACCAGGCGATCCACTCTCCTTCAGGGGTTTGCTTCTTGTCAAGAAGGTCCATTATCTTCATCGCATCCCCGCTTATGATATGTATACTGATGACCTGCACTACTACAGCTCCTGACGTATGACCCCGCACAAGCGCTCCCTGTTTCTTCCATCAAACTCTCCATCCTCCCGGAAGCACTTCCATCTATCAATTGCTTCCAGGCACTGGATTACTTGTACGCAACAATCACTCCCTTCGGGGTCAATGTGTCTTATTATGACTTCTCCTATCGTGAAGCCAAACCGGGCGTGCGCATTTATTGCTAGTAAGCCGCACGCCTGGACATCCTGGTGGAGGTATTGGTGTGATAACCCTAGAAGGTGTGTGTGTTAGCGATGCCGGTTACAAATTATAACCTCAATTGTGTCCGTTGGTGGTAGATATCATTGAGGTCAGTTAGGTCCGTATCAAGGCGGGTTATGATCGACTTATATTGGTCCCTTGGCAACTCTCATTCAGGAAATAATTTCAGAAGAGATCGTCGACGAGACGGATCAGTACGAAGACAATCAAAGCAAGCGACATGCAAAGCGACTTACGAATGCTGCTGTGATGCGGGGGTAAGTGTAGTGCATTACCTATAACTTCCGATATTCGATACTTACCCCTATCTACCCGACCGGCAGGATCGTCGAACGCGAACGAAGTCTCACCCGCATTGTTTCGAACGAATGTACACCTCTGTTAGCCTCGACCCCAATTCCGAGCGAACGCGCATCGTTTCCACCCCTGCTGCCACCCACTCCGCAGCAGGTTCAGCAGAAGATTCAGCAACACCAGTCGCACTACTATCCACAATCACTCTTGTATCAACACCAGGAGACGCAGCCAGAATCACCATTTCAAGAAGAACAACACCAATATCCTCGCATGACCGATGGGAAGGAAGGGTTGTTGCAACATCCGAAATCGTCGTTGCACTATGGTGCCATGAACCAAGCGTCTGAAAACTGACGGTACACGAGGACCGACATTGGTTCCTCGGTTTCGTCCAGCATGGGCCGTTCCACTGCGTCGGAGATATATGGATATGGCAAGCTACTTCTCTCTTTCAAATCAGTCATCTGGGTCTATGCAATTATGCACTTGCTGATGTTGCTGTTTAATACTTCTATGCCCCCTCCAGTATCATGAGCTCCTTTATCTTCCTCTTCCTGTACTTCTCGGTCGAGTGGTTGTAGCATCGGGACAATCGCCAAGCCAAAGTTGAATGTATCGTGGATTTCGGTTCGATGATTTGATTCAATGAGCGTGTGTATATCGTGGGAATGCATTCATTCCATGTCGTCAATCCGAATAGAAATCAGGAGGGCCGACAGAACAGGTTTCCGTCGCATTCCTGGGAACCTGGGATGTCGGCGGTGATCTAGACACTATCCGCGTGTCCCCCAGTGCCCTTCGGTCAATCCAAAAGTATGGCCGAGAGAGGGCCCTGTATCTTCGATTTCCGGAAACTCTGATAACGATAACTCATGATCTTGTCGTGCTGCGGATACTAGCTGAGGAATGGAATGATCCACACAAGTTAAAGTTGAAAGCGGTGGCAAAGTGGCGGGCGGAGGAGCGTCAGTGGAAGAGCGATACAAGAGGAGAGAGGCGAAATACACGCAGGTGCAGGGGGGGTGTAAGTTGGGGCGAGTGAGTTAAATAAGCCAGTCGTCTCCAAGTCGTCGGGAGCCGGGGGATTGTGTCATGTTATCATTATGAGAACGAGACCGTGTCAGCGGGAAGGGAGATCTGATGATGACGCCGCCACCTGAGTACGGTGTGACTCATTTGACAGGGAAAGTGTATCATATGCCAGTAGTAAGCACCATCGGGGAAGAGGACGAATTGATACATTTGAATATGTAATTGGATGTTGGTGAGAGGCGGCCAGATTTATTAGGACGGCCTCGGTAGACATACCAATCGGAACAGGTAAGGCTGCCGAGGGGAGCCATCCGGTGGGGTAGCGCTCATCTGTCTGTGGCGCTGCGAGCCTCCAACTCTTACCCTGCGTGACCTTTGGAACGGAAGCACAAATTAGCACAACCGGAGAAACCGCCGGGATTTTGGGCCGCTTGGTGTTGTGACATGATCACCGAAATATTCTATATTTAGAGTCTGTCGATCACGGAGTACGTCATGACTATGGGGACAGGATATATACCTGCACTATGCTGGGAAGTTGGCCCTGGGCCTGAGGCACGAACGTGACCCATGGTAAAGAAGTGGGCAATGACGGAGGCGCCAATTAAAATGTACTTGAAATGTTGAAAGATCGGAAATGTTACCTATGCACGCGACATGCCGTCGGGCCTCACGCCACGATCTTCGTCCCGAACCATCGCAAGGAGTACTACTTCAAGGGACCCAGGAACCGCACTTGGGTTGACACGACCTTAGGACACTTATCGTCACTAATTCTTATAATGGAATTTTGTAGTAGATTCGTATCCATCCTATATATGTGGTCCATGTGGTCCCCTTTGGCTACTGGGAGCGCTCGCACTTTACTTTGATCACCATTGTACCCACGTTATTCCGCCGCTTCTGATATACCGCCGGGTTCGTGTATTATGCCTAACTGGAAAAGAGACATGAGCAGTCCAACGACATCATATACTCCGCAAAGAATGTAAGGTTGCAGACTCTGCTTCGATAATCGAGTACTGCCCAAGATCATGCGGGTGTAGAGGATCCACGGAGCTGCCGTATTTTGAACTCGCGTGTGTGGAGAACGATGCCGAAGGTCTGCAACAGCGGCGTAGTTCCAGTGGAACGCCACCCAATCCTGTCATTGATGAGCAGAGCCTTGATCCGCGGACAATTGGACTCGGATGCCACTAGTTGCAGCAGATCGGCATCCTTCAAGTCCACGATCCAATCGAACTCGATACGCATAAAGACTTTGCAAATGGGAGGATATCGTAGAGGGAAAGCGTGGTAGGCTCTGCACCCCAAGGACTCCAAGAGGAAGAACCGTTCATGACGGATACACTTGACAGGTTCATATGCAGGTCTTAAAAGGAAGAGGAAAGGCATCCACGACAGCGAGACTTAATAGCCTCAGATTCTGAAAGAGTGACGCAGTCTGTGGTGCGCACCGACTCAGACACCCCAGTGTATCCAGATCAAGGCGAGACGAGCCTGTATTGTTCCATCCAGAGCTGGCTCTTTGAAGGTTCGACGTATCCTGGCCAGTAAAACAAGGCACGAACATATAATATGTGCCTATTCACACGCACGGACCAGACTAAAAAGCATAAATTAGCGCCGCATGGCAACCGAATCTCCTCACAGTCAAACCTCGACTTGAACCTGGCGATGGCTGATGTTCAAAAATGGCCTCGACGGTAGTTCAGTCTGTATTTTTGGGCCAAAAATCGAGAAGAGAGACTTACAGGAACTGGGCATGCCGTTTGTCTTTCGTTCCACGGGTTGGACGGCTAATCAGCTCTTGATACAAAATAATATTACCTTGGAGTATTGTTTGAAGGCATGGCTGATGTGAGCTAGTACCTCGTCATGATCTCGGAGACATGCAACGGTCGGATGCCCGCAGACTCTGGTCCACATTTCCTGGACAAGACTCATTCTCATTTTCCAGCATACAGTGAAGAGAAAGTTTTGTTCGGTTACTGTAGTTCATACTTGTAAGTAATGAAGCTTTTGGACAACTCAGACTCCACTCTGAGTCAATCTCAAAGAGGGCAGGAACAAGAGGACAGGAACTTCCATCGACGCGCAGCACACTCTATGATAATACTACTAGTAATCATTCGTGACACTCAAACCATCTTCCTTCCCGACATGCTCGTTTGTACTGTACCCCGACGCGCCGCGGTAGAAAACTAGATTTAAGTACATGCGCTTGGATCAACTACATCCCTTTCGCCGACAGGCTTCGCATACTCTCGTCATACATGAACTGCAATATATCTACAAACATACCTTACAACTCATCACAGGCCCGCACTCGCTGCAAAACCTGGCTTCTCTGATGCACCCATCGGTACAACATTCGAACTCCAGATAGACTCCTTCCATCGATTTGGGCTTGGACGCAGCATCTGACATCGGCGGTCCCGGCATGAACGACCTCTAATCTTCCTCCATGCAGTCGTCGCACAGCGACGGGTGACCGCACAGGTCGCACCATGCGATGTAATCGCAATCGTAAGTGTCACTGCAAAACGACCGCTTGCATTGCGGGCACGTCTTGACTGAACTCGGACCAGTTGACACTTTACAAGTTTCGCAGATCCAAGACCGGTTGCATATGCACCATGCCCCACCTACTGAACATGATTCGCAGATTTTGTTCGACAGTACAAACCTATGATCCTCAGGCCCCGACCAACACCACGTATTTGCGCATATTTTTCCAGGCTGACCTCGACCCTTGCTGCAGTCGGAACACGAGAGTGGCTTGGGTGTGTGCTCACGCACGATGGGTTCCGGACCGCCGTTGTTCCGGCCGGGGCACCACATCAGTTCCTTTCTACAGAACCAGAGATTACAACCAGGACATTCGCCAACCGGTGGGATGGATAGTGAAAATTGCGCTTCAAGTTGTATACAGGGCAGACATCTGGTATATCCGTGATGAATGTGGCACGACCGAAACGGCAGGAGTTGAGAAGCAGGACAGTCTGTGTTCAAGCATATGCTGGAGCGGCATGAGATGCACGACACCATCTTTGTTGCGCATAATGGACAATAATTCTCGTAGAAAGGGCGCAGGTTGACGTATGTCTGAATGGGAAGAAGCCCTTTGTATGTGAGACATTTAAAAAAGTCCTATTAGTAGGGTCACAGTCAGATCTTTTGAACGGAAAAGACAGCGACGCCTTACCCGGCAGGTAGGATCGGATGGACATAATTTTGGTTGTTCTATTTTCCTCAGGATCTGCGGGCAGCTTCGCAAATATGCCTTGACCTCCTCTTAGCATTGTTGATCTCTCCTGTATCGATGGGAAGATTGGGTTGATCCTCGCACTCCACCGTCATATTTTGGAAGTCGACGGTCATTTGTTGGCTTTCCTGTCCCCAGTACAACACAACTTTGATCGGGGATGGTTCCGTTTCTCCATCTTCCAAGGAGTATATAACCCTAGCCTGACGGTTTTCGACCCATGGAGGACCGCCCCTGTCCGGGTCACAGAAAACTTGCTGATTGGCAGACACGAAAGCATGATCAGCGACCTCAGCTAAGCGTATGAGCTCAGGCTGTGGGTAGGTGGTAGGCGTTCCTATATTGACGAGAATTGCACAGAAGGGTGACTGTGGGTTAGATTGAGCCAAAGATAAAGATGTCATTGTAGTAAGGATCAAGTGAATATTTTCAAACTCAGTGACCTACTAACATCGCCGATTGCCGATCAAGTGGCGTCGCAGATTAAAACGACCAGTCAACTCAAGTGCTTAAACGGAACGGTTTTTGAGAACAAATTCTTTAGCTACAGAGGGTTACGAGGGAAATGAATGGGATCTTACATGGTAGTCGGCATTAGGACAGGATCATAATCCAAGAAAAAGAAGAATCAAGCAGCGGATCGAGAGACAAAAACTCGGGAACAGAGGGAGAATAAATGATGACGATGCTCCGGCATTTTTTATCAGATCAATTAGTCCACGCAGTCAGCGTACTCTGGAACCCGTCAGCGTTTCCAGCCTGATTGACAACCCCGTTCTGGTTTACGCTCAGCTGGAACGTTGAACCGATTGTCGATAGACTG
>JBBPME010000174.1:0-43476 GCA_038090155.1 Rossbeevera pachydermis
AGTGTAACCACTTTGAGTCAATAAAGTCTAGTAACAGAGGCTAGACAGAGCTATAAATAGCTGGTACCACTTCTGGTACTAAGCTCAGGCCTTTTGCTCAGTGGTTTATCACTCAGTTCAACATTCACTTCCAGATTTGTCCATCATTAAACTCTGTTCCTGGATTTTTATTCTTGCAATTGTTCTTGTCAATCTGGAATCTCAACCATAAATGGGGGTAATGTTACAACCCTTGTATTGCAACCTAGCTTTAAGCACCCGATCTTATCTTATCTAAGCGCGCACCAATCTTATCTCACATCTAAGCACTTGATCATATCTTATCCTGTCATGTGACACAGTCTAGACCATTATGACATCATACCTCATGGTTAGCACATGTTATAGGCATGGTAACCTCATTGCATAGTTCTAGACCACTATTCTCATGAATGTGTGAATCATTAGTACTCTTATAATAGTTTGTCTCATGATATGTCATAGCTTAGTAATTACTTGCTCTAAAGTACACCTCATGGCCAACACATGTAATGTAGTATATATACAATGCAGCATCAGCCAGACTCCTCAGTCTGTTCTGATTGATTTCCCACCTAAACAACTCCCTTGATTCCTAAGTCTCGTCTTTGAGGTGACTGAAGCCGTTATTGGTTTAGCATTGCCAACAACTGAGGACTGAGTTAATTATCTGCTACTCTGAACAAATCCAAGACAACCTAGTCAGGGATCAAAATAGTTCAGTTCTAATGCAGCAACACTGTCAGGAGCACTGTGGAGCACTTGAGAAAGGGTTAGACCTATAGATTCAAAATGGAGTAGAGGATAACTTGGGGACTCGGAGGAGAAATCCTCAAGGATCAGGCCAAGACAAGTTATGCCAAAAGACCCAAGAGAACTGAACTGATTTTCAGGACTCGAGGGGGGCCTATTATACATAGCTACAGTACATGGTGGCTTTACATGGGTGGAATCATGTCAGCATCTGAACTTGAGATAATTCTTGAGGACCTGAGACATTGTTGCTGCTTCGTCATGTTGAATGCATGGTTGTTGTAGTGCCACTGTCTTGTGCCATTGGCAATGCTGTCATGTCATGATCATGAGTTTACAAAGCTGATAGTAATTCACAAAACCTCCTCCATGGCTTCAAATGTAAACACCCAATGCCAGTACTCAAACCAGATCATATCACTATCAATTAGTCGTCCTTTTTCTCAGGCTTGGGTCACAATAACAACGAGGGTGGAACTATCAGAGTCGAAGGTATCGATGGCAGTAGCAGTATGCTCACAGGCCTGTGTTCGTAGCTATGCCTATGTTCACTCGGAGCTCGAACTTGTCTCCTCGCTTACACTCCTCATCATGCTCTGCATCCTGAATGTGAGTGCGAAGAAAGGGACGGTGCACCTAAACACAAACTAGCACTTGCAGCTGGCGTCGATGGCACAGAGCGGAGTGAGAAGCCCTTCCTGTAAGCGGGGCGGGCAGAGTCTGCACCGTGAAATAACAATAACAACGTGCATTCTTCGGTGAGTTCGAACGAGTAGTGGTTGAGCAATATAGGGGAAATAAAAACCAAATAAACACTCGGTTATGACATGCAAAAGATTCATCTCCAAGAAAAAATGTCAATAAAAAAGTGTGATAACAAAATAAGAACATACTATTGAAGTCTGTTTACTCGAATACCTGTGTCCAAAGGGCGGTGATATACAGGTTACCATAGCAAGGTGAGGAATATATACGGAACAAGACAGCAAATGGTCCCCTGTGACCTTCGCCATCTTTCCTGTGATCACATGTCGGACGGTATTCGGGTTGCGCGCTTTTGAAGAATATACGAGACTTTCTGGGAAACTGCCTGACGAGCAAAGAGGGCCTTGGCATGCTCTCTATAACAAGAAAGTTAGGATATCGATCATACCAAGATGCTATGACGGACTTGAGAGCGGTGGCTTGTCCGATATAGAAAAGGTATTACTAAGACATGGTGAAGTGCGTACACGATGGAAACCCCTTAATAGGAAAACAGGGTCGCCCATTACGTCGCGCAAGTCCGCAGAGAAGTATGTCGGGGAGGGATAAGTGGGAGGATCATGCTAATGAGGTATATGCATGCGCAGGGAGTGAGTGTTTACAACGTTGATGGCCATGTAAATTGTCGTGCGAGCATCGATGGAACACCTCCATGACCTGCTGACCTTTATCCTGTGAAAAAAAAATTGGCTCAGTAGATAAGTGCCTTCTCAGGACCAATGCATACGACATACTAGCACATGCCAAGGACTGAGTCTCCCGAAAAATCTCCTGTGGTGTGTATAGTTGGATAAAGAAATAGTTCGGAGCTCGAGAGAACACAATTAGATGTCAATTTACAGAAGATCCGCAAACCCGATATGCCCAGTCACCTCATAAGGGACAGTACATATTCATATTCACGAGGACGACATTGTCAGAAAGACAGTGAATATGGTAAACCAAGGAAAAACTACATCAACAATATGTACATATGCATATGCAATGCGCCTTGAGGTAACAGGTTACCCGACAACCAGATAGAAAATGCTCACGCCAACGCTCCCTACAGAAGGACCATCAACATGAAGTGAAGCAAATGAAATGAATATTCAAGTATGCGTACCATAGGATCCCAAGCCGGAAGGACAACCGCATCGCCCGACTCATACACCTTGACAAGGTCCTTCGGTGCAAGCGATTTGTGAACTACGACCTGGTATACGAACCTGAAGGGGTAGTTGAGTCGGGGAAGACTCGGTACAATAACAAAAAGGCACATACTCATCAAACCACTTCTCGCTCATCACCATGAAACCTTTGTAACAACTCTCACTGCCCCACGAGTTTTCAACCTTGAAACGGACTGGTCGCCCAGTCTCTGCGTCAACGTGGACGCCTGAGATCACCATGGCATGAGTCATGGCAGACTCATTGGTTTGCAGGCGCTGGGCCTTGGTCAACGATAACGAGACATTGAACGCTTGCTAAATTTGCCCCAAGACAATTCAGCGTCAATGACAGTCACACAGTAATGTTGATTCACCTCATACTGGTGATAAGCGGTATCCATGATGCCGACGCCTTTCAGCGACGAGGAGAATTTGCCAACATCACAACCAAAGAAGACTGGTTGACCAGCCTTGATAGTTCGGACGACCGCAGCTTTCAGCTCATCGGTCGTAGTGTTAACGTCTACAAGATGGGTTAAATTCGCAGGTGTACTAGAACAAGCAGCACTCACAAAGAACACGCCCGCCACCCCAGATATTCCCAAGTTTATCAACCGTATACAACTTGTTGTAGGCGTTTCTGGGATCGTTGATAAGCGAAAAGCACTCTGCAGGCTAAGTGAATATGTTAGTGCCGTATCTCGTAGAGACATGGCAAAACGACGAACTGGATATTTAGTGGTAAACGCCCGATAGAATTCAATAGGTGTGCCCTCCCATTTGGCGTACTTTCCGTCTTCGGTGTAGTATTCCCAGGTGAAGGGAACATTAGCTCTAGGCGGGACACCGAGCGTCGCGGACATGATGGTATAAGTTTCCTGCATGAGCTGCTCTTTCTTCGCACGCAGGGTCGCCTGGATCTGCTCCAATGACTGCGTGGCATCTGCACGAAGAGAAGCAGAGAGAGCACGAAGGGTAAGGGCATGCTCGCGGAGCTTTGTCTTCAGCAGGTTATTCAGGGGACCAGAAGCACCGGAGTGAAGCGACTCGGGGTATACGGATTGAGGAACGAGACCATAGTTCTAAGATGCTAACATGTGAACCAAAGAATTGAAGAATATGGATCATACCAACCTCGAGGATATTCACGACCATATCCCACTGACCGCCATCGCTGACAAGGTCATCCGCAAGGAAGTTCACAAGTCGGTCGTCCACCGGTAGGTCTGCATTCTCAATAGAGAGCTCGAGATAGTAGTTGGACTTGTTGAGTTTGTCCCAGAAAAAGAGATACGACTGTCAAAGTAATATCTCAGAAAACCCCGAATAGACGTAAAGGAATGTTTGCCAACTTGGGAACACTGGAAATCATTGAGCTTAAGCTTCTTCATGATTTCATATCTAATGATATTGGTAGTTGCGAAAAGCCAGCAACGACCGCTCGACTTCTGGTCGGTGACAGGCACAGTCTTGAACTCGACCTCGGTGTTGAACACATGGGGAATAGCGATCTCGGCTTCACGGGAGGTTAGGGCGGTCGTTATGTTATTGTGGGTCAAGATGGTCCGAGCGAGCTGGATCTTGGGATCCGAGGCTGCAGCGGATTCCCAGGCGTCGACGTTGGCCGATTGGATGGAACCGTTGGTGGACTTGGGCACGGAGGAACCCAAGCCTATGCTCCCGGTGTTGTTCAGAGGGGGCTTCTCATCAATAGACTTGCTACCACGGTCGACCAGTCTGCTGGGCTGAGAAGCGACTCTTGAACTTACGGAACCCATTGCGTAGAGATGAGAGGAGCGAGTGCGGTGAAGGTATGGCACTTGTTCGGACCCACTCGTTTATATACATCCGGCCCGCGCCTTATCACGCCAGCAAGCACGCGACCCGAACTAGATAACAGCCACCGGGCGACGGTTACCTTATATTTTCGTAAGTGCAAGCACAGGGTTGAAAATTATGTGCAAGTATGCTTCACGGTTCACCATAGCACACTGTCAGGGTGTATTCTATGCGAGACAAAATTTCTTTCATGAAGCATCGTCAACACCACAAAAGGTCCTTCCAAGTTCCAAGTTTAGTTCTGCTTCAGATTCTCCAACTAGAATCTCGGATGTTCTGTTGAGAGCCGGAAGCCCATTAGAGTTTCAAAGGCGTCGTGGCAGTTGCCACCTTCCTCTCACAGCCTGCAAACAGTTAAATGTGGTGACATAAGGCCTGCAAACACAACAAGTGGCATTGACAAACAAATAACAAATAACGGCAATTGGGAGAGTCACGTACCGTGCATGAAGAGTCGTCCTCTTTCCGCGTCATACACAGCGGAAGTGCTGCCGGACGTCAACTCGCCTGGGTCTTCGAATACCTTCCGAAATGAATCAGCTGCTTTACCCATTCGTTAGTTTCGAGCTCATGTACCTTATCAATATTGTATTTCTCCCCGTAGAAAGAACCCAGACCACGGTTGACCGTGATCCTCAACGCGGAGGAGGCAACCAGCGCAAGGGGATCGTTAATTCCCCGAGTAACGCTGCCAAGAGAATCAGACAGCCCTTTGTGTGGCAGTTATTCAAATTACTCGGTGATACATGTACAATGAGGTTGGCCTACCTGCGGCCCAGAGCGCCCCGTTGGCATCAACGGCCAGATTGTCCAGTCCCCGATCTACACGCAGAAAAAGTCAGACATGCGACAAAGCGTCAAGCGATACTCAGACCGGTCTTTATAACCTCCGTAAATGAGAGGGTGTCATCAGACTGACGTTCGAGAACTGTGATATCGCCAAGAACACAGTCCGCGACATAGAACGTATCGTTGGTCGCGCCCTTGGCTATGCCATTGCTGCCACGTAAACCAACGTATGCAAATTTGCAGCCTTCATCCGCATGACAAAAACCGACGGATGTGTCAGAAGATAACGATAATAAACTCAGGAGCCTTCCCTGAGAGGTATCAGAGCAGGACGCTAGCTAGTGCAGGAGAACATACAAGGCCGGTTTTATGTTTGTGATCATTGGTGAAATGGACGCTTTTTCCGTCTGAGGAACCTACGACGTCATTGGGAGTGATAATGACGGCAGGGTCGTTGAATGTCCTGACATGCTCCAGCGTGCTGCCTTTAACGTGGGTTTTGAATACCTCGATGACGGAGTCAGCACCGACATTTAGTGGGTCTGCGGAATCGGGCCTCCTATGGTTGACAAGGTATACGTAAAGAACCGAAGGTTCATCAGAGGAGGGCACAACGTCCATTCCGTGTAAGGAAATACTGCCGGGTGACAGGGGCCCGGTGAACACAAGTTGGTTGGTGGTGTCTGTCTGGGGATCATAGGTTGCCACATAATCAAATTCTGATCTCCCGGAGGCGTTTAATCGATCCAAAGCGGGGGTCCAGTGCATGCGACTGTGTGGAGTCGAGCAGGCAAGGTAAATGATGCCAGTGGGCTGATGAAGCACGATTTCTGCATGGTAGCCTATAAGTTGGCGTTGAGGCAGGTGAAGGTTCTGAGTGACATACTCTCGCACGCCTGCAGTCCAGGCACAATTTTGCAGTCTGCATTCCCGACAGCGTCTATAACTCTGAATACGCCAAAGGCAAGCAGGGCGGGCCTAGCATGGAGATATAGCGCGCTCAGGAATGCCAGGAAGACGACGGCGACGCTGATGAATACCGAATTCATGGTTTCCGAGTTGCAATGTTCGCTATTAAGTAAAGGGGCGTGCGCGTGCGAAACTACGGCCTGCAAGTAAATCAAGTCAAGGAGGTCGCGCGAGTCCTCCTTGAGCTTCACCCATCAACGTCTGAGGTGTCATTAAGGTACAAAGTTACTTATCCAGGAACATGCTAAATATAGTTTCATCATATTTGATAGGATCACATTCGTGCACTCACAAAGCTTCCACCATCCTGAACATGGTCTCGACAGATCTCCTTGATGTCTGTTTTCCATGTCTGTTTTCCGATTTGCCATGCAAACTTACTCAACATAACAGGTAACCCCGTCCGGTATTGCCTACATATGTCTCGGCGGCTTCATTGTCTTGGTGAGTTTGTCTGTGCTATTTCACGGGCACGCTGAATCTAGACGCATGATTCCTAGTTTTCTATGGTGTCTCTCCTGGTGAAGGAAACGGTCTGTGTCCTTCGTTATCGCGACTTGCCCATCCATTTGAACGATCTTCAGCTGTATATCAACGAAGTCGTTCTTGGAACTGGGTTTGGTGTGATCATCGGTCCTTACGTAGCCAACGTGTTTGATCCTCGGTCCTGGAGCGGCTCCCAAGAGAATAGAGTCACCCTTGAGATCATGCGTGTTGTTCTCGCAACCGGTCTATTCGCCGTTGGCGTAGAATTACCATGTGCCTACATGAAAGAGCATGCCAAGAGTCTGCTCGTCATGGTCGTTCCCACCATGGCCTTCGGCTGGGTTATTGTCTCTGGTGCGTCTCTCGACTGCATCTCATATTATTCTACTGACGCCCATGGCCCTGTAGCGGTATTGAAATCGCTCTTCCCTGGCTTAGATGAGGTTTCAGCGCTTTGCATTGCTGCCTGTCTAACTCCAACCGACCCAGTCACTTGCGCTGCCATCACACGTTCGTTTTTTTTTTGGCTCAAATTCACATGTCTCCTTAACAGGATCTTCTCCTTAGGTGGGAGGTTTGCTACCAAACATGTCCCTATGGATATTCGCCGAATTCTTTCTGCTGAGTCGGCAGCAAACGATGGTCTGGCATACCCTTTTCTCAGTCTTGCAATATACCTGACTGTCGAAACTTCAACCCGTGTGGCCATCGGAAAATGGTTCCTTATCGGGTGGCTGTGTGAGTCGATTTATGTCCGCGGTTTTCCTTCGACTTTTTTTATTTAGTTGGATGGTGTAGATCAGGTTATCTTGGGCACGGTTCTTGGTGCTATTCTAGGTTAGATGCTCCCACTCTTTGGGGGCATTCGTTCTGACCTCTTTACAGGGTTATTGTTCTCTAAGCTGATGAAGTTAAGTCACAAGAGAGGCTTTATCGATCGCGAGTCGTTTGTCGCGCAGTACCTGGCCCTTTCTATACTCACGATAGGTGTGGCCAGCACCATAGGTGTCGATGATCTCTTGGCAGCCTTTGCGGCAGGTCGGATGCATTTTTGTCTGTGGGTTGACCTAGTCTCACCCTGCGATAGGTTGTGCAATCTCATGGGATGGCCACTTCAATGTTCAGACGGCAGACGATTCGTTTTCGTCTGTAATCGACTACGTTCTCAACTGTGCTTGCTTCATTTACATCGGCACCTGGCTTCCTTTTGAATCGTATAATTCGCCAACGTTAGGGATTAGCCCATGGCGATTGATCGTATTGATGCTCGCAATCCTTGTTCTTCGCCGCATCCCGCCTCTACTTCTGCTTTATAGGTGGGTACCCGAGATCACGTCTTGGAAGGAAGCTCTCTTTTCTGGTCATTTTGGTATGTCAGCGTGATTTGACGTACCGTGGTCCAATACTCACCTTTCTTCCATAGGCCCTGTGCGTTCTTCACATTTCTCCATACAACGATGTCACATATTTATTGGTGTATAGATGGGCGTCAGTGCGATTTTCGTTTCGGCATTGGCTCGCACACGTCTGCCAACACCTACGAATCCGCCTGCGGACCAGGCGCAATTACTTGCTGCAACCATTCAGCCCATCGTGTCATTCATCGTACTTGCTTCCATAATCGTTCGTGCGTAACTGTTTGTTCTTCATCTGTCGACTGCGTCATCATATTTCACAGATGGTCTCTCCATTCCCTTCTTCAACTTGGGAAGAGGAGTCCATTCTCGTACTGCAACCTTGACATATACGTGGACCCGGACCCGTACGAGAACTGGAGCCGTTCTGCCCGATTGGGTTTTCTACGCTCGTCGTTCAGCGGGCAATACAGCCGCTCCCGCCGCTGTAACCACTGAGGCTGATGTCGAACGTGGAATCGAACCCAACGCTCTGCCTGAACCTGAATGCAACGAGGCTGCCGACCGCTCGTCACCGCTAGCGAAGGACATGACTCCTGTTATGGAAGAAGTAGCGACCAGCATCAACAGCAATAGTTCCGGCAGCGAGAGCCCGGTCATGCTCGCCAACCCCGCATCCGTACAAGTCCGTCTCGCGATTTTGTTATCTAAGCTCATGATCGGCTGAAGAGCCTCTTTTGTGGCCTTTGTTTTCTTCTAGGTTGCCGAAGGGAATCCTGATGATACCCCAGTGGGGCATGCATCTATGGACAGCACGCTGGTACGATCCCCTTCGTCTGAATAACATTTGCTTCGTGTCCGCATCGGACTCGGACTTTTTGATGACGAGCGCTCACGCCCACTTGCATGACTTGAGCCATGGAACTCGCGACAATGACCGCAAAAATTGCACTACTTCATTATTCCTATCCTTTTACTGCCCTCGAATCATACGATAGTGATTGCATTGTATCACGTCACGATTTGCATAGGTCACTCTAGAATTTACAATATGAATATGCTATCTCCAGATATTACGGGTCCGTTGTGATGTGTCGAACCAACGAGAGGGAACGAAGGTATGATGTAGTGAAGATGAGACAAGGGCGAAAAAACGAAAGTGGGCAACGTGCGTTCCTCTCACTACTCGAACGGATTCGTACGACCAGCCTGTTGGTGGACGGGGATATCAGGAAATGCGGAATACAGGTGCCATTCAAAGGTCACGCACCTGATGATCGCCTCCCCGGTCAGGACCCTCGCCGCATCCACACAACCATTCATGCCACCACCTGACTTCCTGTCTCCCTTCTGGGTCTGTGCGAGATGGCGGTACAAGGACGGGTCGGGGCGTCGCTTGGAGCGGGGTCGCGTGTGGTATGCCCTCACGGGGAGAAGGAAGCGCGAGCGGATGAGGCGGGGGAACGGCGGCAGGTCTACTCCCCGAAGAGCGTTTGGGTGCATGCGTCTTGTTATGTTCGGCCTGTGCATGCACGTCCGCAAAGGGCGAGAGCGACGTCGGGGTGGTGGGCGGCAGCGTCGTCCTTGACGAGATGGGCGGCGGGCTCGTGGTAGATACTCGCGCAGGGGCAGGGGAGCGTGTATGCGTGCGCTCCGAGGGGTGCTCAAACGGGTTCTCCGGCGGGTGCGAGGTCGAGGTCGGACCGGCCGTTGCAGCGGCCTCCTTCCAAACGGCGTCTATGTCCATGCTCGCACCGCGCTCGAGCACGGAGGGGCTGGGGGAGTGCACGGCGACGTCCGCGGGCGGGTTAGCGCGGTCGATGTCGTCGAGGGGAACGCCGTACCCCTCTCGCGTGACGTCGGGGCGGGCGGTGCTGCCCTGGTTCGCGATGGTGGAACTAACGGAGGACCGACCGGCGAGCACGAGACTGGCGGTGCGGGTGACGGTGGCGAAGAGGGACGGGCCGGGGGAGTGGTGCGCAGACTCTCTGGCAGATTTCCGCCGCTGTCGTTCCGCGAGCTCCCATCGCTTGAGAGTCTGTTGGCCGTCGTCAGTCAGTGGTATTTGGACGACGAGGGAGGTACCTCTTCGACTCGTCGCGTTTCCGCAGCTTCGTCGGTGGTGGGAGGGTAAGATTCGTGTGTGCTCACGCCATGCAGGGTGTCTTCGTCGCTGCCCTCGTCGACCTCCAACGTTTGCTTTCGCTTTCCTTTGCTGCCGTTCGCAGACACGGGGGAATCCCGCAGTTTGATGTCCTCGAGGCGGACGCTCCACGGACGGGGATGGCTGAAGACCTCGTCTAGAAATGAAGGCGAAGGCGGGAGAGATGGCAGAACTGCGAGGTCTGAGCGGGGATCGAGCGATGTGGACATTGTCCTCACTGTCGAGGTCGAGGTCGAGGATCCGTCCGACGTGCGGCGACGGCGAGTGTGAAACTGAACGTGCTAGTCGGACTATTTTCGTCAAACCATTCAAGCATCTTCCAACGAATATATTATAGTAAGTTCTATTTCGCGACAACCCCGTCCTCGGCGACGTAATAACGCAGCCCTGACGACTTGGCCACCGTGTGCTGTGCCAACAGCGGCCTCAAGGACTCCTCAGAACCAGCATAACTACCACCGGCGAGAGACACGATCGACATGCGCGTTGTCTCCTGCATTTGACGGATGTTGTCTCGTAAAGCATGCTGAAACCGTTCCGTTAGCCCTCCCCGCGACGAAAACAAAGTGAGGTTTACCTGTTCACGCCAGTATTGTATCCGCTTCTCACGTTCCTGTTCGCGCTGACGTCGATGGATCCAGGACAACGCGAACAACATGCCAAATATTCCTGATAATCATCACATGAGCCTTTCGCTCACAGCTTCAGGATAGCCTGCGTACCTCCAAGGATGCCAACGCCCGCCAAGACATAGACCCAGACACCAAATTCGTTTGGAACGTCAGCAGCCCGAATACAGACACCACGATCGTCGCAGTTAAACGACGCGCATCTGCCAGTTCGAGTTCGTCAGTTCTTGGAGACGCTCTCTCCATAGAAAACATACTCTTTGTCCGCATCGCACGTTTCGCCAAGAAGCTTGCTCTGCTTGCAGACCAATTGCTGAGCGTCACAGTACAGTCCCAATAGGCAGTTTCCACTGTCTCTCTACAATCAATAACTCGAAACACCGAGGATATGAAGCATGTTCACCGTGATACAATGTCAATGTATTCATTGGTGCCTCCATAGACGATGTACGCAGTATTCTCTACTTGACAGGCTTGACCAGAAGTGACATTAGCCCATCTAGATAACAGAACGACATGAGGAGCACGATGAATGGGGAAAACTGAGAACGAACGTGCAGACATTGTTGAGACAAATGGAACCGTTCACGTTGATGCCGTACTGGGAACTGTCGGCAAGCTCAACCGAGTTTGGTGGAGGCTCGCATTGGTCTGCGAGGGCAGTCAGTTGGACCGAAATGCGAGACGACGCGAAACGGGACGCACCATCGCGGTTCAGCTGGCAGGTGCTGCCTACCGGAAGAAGAGGTTGGCACGCGTCACCTTCGTCGGGGCAGAACTGGCCATCCGGACATCTGGGAGGGAGATCATCGCCCGGGTTGTAACCAAAAGGATATTGGTCCTTTCTGCAACCCTTGGGCTCGCAGATGCCTTGCCCCGAACAATAGCTCTGGGCATCGCAGTCGCTGTAGAACTGTAGCGTGCCAGTCTCGAGACGGTTATTCAACACGGTGCAGCTCTGACCGTGAGTTTGGGAGCCAGCACTAACGAGCAGACCTAAAGATGAAAAAACGAGCGTGATTGGGAGAGTGTACATTGTAGAAAGGAAAGGACGAGGGTACAAGCGGGGTTCTTGACACTAATTACTGTAATAGCCGCACGCGCGCGGTTGTTCGGCTACGATACTACTTTCCGCACCCTGGGCAGCAATGTACCACGTCATGAACAAACACGTCGCATTCCGCGCAGAAATCATGGCTGCATTCGGGACATCGATACCGACCCAGCGGACTCATTCCCTCCGAGGCGGGTGCGGTCGACGGCGTGGACGGAAATACTCGCCCACACGCGTGACACACCCCTGGCCGTTCTCCGATTCCTTCAACTGATGTCCTGCAAAACCTTGTTAGACAAAGCCATGAGCATCTGGATCTAGACCACACTTACACGGCCTGATATGGCCTGACAGGGAACAGGTGATGGTAACTCCGTGCGAGATGCGGAGAACTGACGATCATCAGACCACAAATGTCGCAATCGGTTGGCACATCGCACACTTTGGCCATGCATCGCGGACAGAGAAATCCCTCGCTCTTCATGTCCGAGTGGCATGCACAAAGGCTTGGTGGCGACGAGTCTGGAAGACGTGTTGGAAAGCCCATCATCATTAGGTCTGCGGCAGGGTTTGCATTTCCTCCACCGCTAGCCCGGGCCACGGCACGTTGAGCTGGCGGGGGAACAAGCTCGAATAGCAGGTCTTTAAAGTGACCCTCATTCATCGCCACACCAAACTGGCCTGTCCAAAATGTTTCATGAGAGACGGGAGATGATGATCTATCGCGTCAACCTACCAGTCGTTTTGTCGCACATGTCCCTACAAATCTTCATTTCAGCTGCGAGGGCCACCACGGATATTCTGATTTTGTTCCGCACGCAAGCGTCAAGGGTGTCGTGAATGTTACCCGGGTCGCACGTCGTCAGTGAGCCAAAGATGATGAGGATTTCGCGGGAAGAGTGAGTGGGGAGGTGGCTACTGTACTTAGCATCCGACCCAATACCCGACGAAGGATCGAGCTCACCTCATGCTACTTCGCGCCATCTCAATGGCGTTCTGCAAGCTCGGCTCGCCTGCAGGTTCAAGCTTCGTACGATCACTGAGGGACTTGAGTACGTCCTGTGGATTACCTGGGAGCGAGCATGACAGAGCCAGCTGTGCACCGACCAGGTGAGAACCTACCAGACATCTCGCCGATACGTTCGCCGATGCCACCGCGCATGCCGACGACGCCGATTTGGCCGAGCGGATTTTGGTCAAACCATTCCACAACGAACTCACGGGCGTACTGCAAGGAGAGATCGAACCGCGTCGGGCGCATGTCGCGATCCATCATTGCCGCCGACAGATCAAGGAGGAGGATGAGGTGTCGGATGATGGTCCGTCGAATGGCCGCAGCAGGCTCGAGCAGTCTAGCAAACGCAAACGCGGGTGAGTATGGACGGAGAGATACGGGAGAGTAGGCGTGCGTGCCTGCGTCGTCTACCCCTCGCCATCAGATCCTGGACCGCGCCTTGCAAACTGCCACTCTCGTCCTCCTGCACGGCGTCCCATGAGCGGGTGTAGGAAGCCTCCCAGGTATACGCTTGCTGGACGGAGGGGTCAGACAGGGACGGAAGCTGTTAGAGGGTGAACGTACGTCCTTTGCTTTGCTCTTTCCCTTATCCTTCTTGCGTTTGTCGGAAGCCTTGCCTTTGCCTTTTCCTCGGGCACGAACTTCGTCGTCGCCTAGCAATGATATGTCCGAGTCCGAGTCTACATTCATGTAATTTGGATCTGTTCTTCTTGGTGGTGCCATTGCTGGGTAGTGGTGCCAAGTTAGTTGGAGATGAGAGCTGATATATTAGATTCCCCATCGACCGTCGATTTCTCAGCGTAAATATATTCGAATCTGGAATATCGCTCGACTACCATAGAATCGATGAGGACGCTGTTGTCGCTATTATACGATATTCACTCAAGTCGCCCTTTCTTGTAGCAAATATATTTCCCATGCCAAATCTATCTACTAGTTGGTGATATCAGTGCTCTTAAGTTACCTGAACAGCAGCCTGACTCGTCGAGGACAGGCTGTCCTATGCTGGGCGGTGTGACAAACGAACAAACAGCAGAGTTCGAATCGAAATCTTAACATTCTCACGCACTACACTCGGACCCTAACAGTACTATGCCCCAAGGTGAGTTCGGCAACCTGGTGAGTTCGGCATTTTCTTAAAACACACAATTCCACATCTGTTTTTCACCCTCCCCATAGCTACAAACTATCTAATACATATATCGAGGGTCTGTGAGCTTGAACGAGTGCAATCGATGCAGAAATGAGTGAGATAGCTAAAAGCTGGTTGTCACGCTGGACATCACGGCTGCCGTGCCATGCCGCAGCTGAGTTTGAAGTTTTTACACTGTGCCGCCAGTGTGCCGAATGTCTGAATGTGGCCAGCGCGCCAGTGCGGGAATGAGGCTGCTTTGCCTTCGCGGGTTGACTGGTCGAAGCAGCCGACATTCCAGGAAGCATGCGACCTCTGATCCAACTTACGAGTCACGGATACAGGCGGCCTTGCAAGGCCTTGCAAGTGGTCTTTACAAGTCAGTTTCCATCGCTGCAAGAGCTCAAAATGTACGCCATTCATGCTCATACTATTATTTTCCTGCATTGGTGCAATTATTTTAGGTGTCATGTTCAACCCTCAGTGACCGCAAGCTAGGAACTCATGACTGCCAGAGCAATGCTGATGTCAAGAAGCAAATTTTGACACCAGCACAAGAGGAAGCTCTCGTTGATTGGTGTAAACTTTCATCATCATCAGTGAAGCCACTCCACCCTTTGAAGCTTCGTGCCCAAGTCAAGGATATCACCAGTCAACTACCCTCAAAGAATTGGCATTATGACTTCCTATGCCGGCATGATGTCCTTTCTGTTGCTTGACCCCATGGCCTTGATCCCAAATGCGCACAGAACTTCAACAAGACTGCTGTTGACAAGTTCTTCAGGATGCAGGAGCAGTTTGCAGATGTTCCACCTCAGCATCGTTGGAATACAGATGAAAAGGGCAATCAATATGGAGGAGGGAGGAAAAATTTAGGGATGAAGTATATCTATGCGAAAGAAGACAGTGATCGCTATCGCATTCATAGTGACAACCTAGAGCTTGTAACGATCATGGAATGTGTCAATGCTGCAGGCGATAAAATGCCTCCTTGGTTTATTCACAAGACTGGACCAGCGCCCGATATCAGGCACCTTGAAGGCAAAGTTGGCGGGTAAATGCAAATGATTTCTATTGAACTAGTTCCTCATCCTTGTCATTACAGTTTGTCTTTCTCAGAATCTGGCTGGACGGATCGTGAAATTGCAGCTTATTGGCTAGAACACCATTTTGTTCCCCATGCCGAAAAGTGCCGCGTTGACTCTGAAAAGCCGATCATCCTGTATCTTGATGGACATAATTCCCATGAGACGAATGAGTTCAAGGCCATTGCATATAAGCACAGTATTATTGTGTGTGCCTTTCCTTCGAAGACCACCCACAAATTACAACCACTAGATGTTGGAGTTTTTGGGCCTCTTCAACGTGCATGGACAAAGCACTGTGATGTGCAGCTCACAGCCGGTGTCGAAATTGGTCGCTACAATTTTATTCATGAATACATGATGATTCACGATACTATCACGCAAGATCTCATCCAGAAGTCCTTCAAGAAGACTGGTCTTTATCCTCTGGACTCATCTGTCTTTACCGACAATGATTTTGCTCCTAGTCTTGCATCTTCCAACAAAGCCCACATCCCACCATCATACCCTTTGGAGCACATCTCTCAGACTTCCACTCTTTTCTCAATGTGCGGTGATCCCATGGATATTGATGGCTCAGAGGCGAGTCAGGAATTACAGAGTGGCAAAGACTTGGATCCCTCCACATCTTGGACAGGCCGGTATGTGCAAGCCAAGCCATCTTCCTCATCTCTTAATTAACAATTTCCAAGTCCGACTCTCCTATCATTCAACGAAGTGATGGCGCTATCTGAGGATGAGCTTCGCAACAAGCTTCTACAGGCAAATCAGCAAATTTTCGATTTGCATGAGAAGATTCAAATGCTCACGGAGGAGAACCGAGCCCAGGGCGTTCATTGCACACTTGTAAAGCAGGAGCTGGGTGAAACTCGTCTGGAACTCGACAACACGAAGAAGAAAAGTCATTCCCGACAGTCGGTCAAAACCCGGGCAAGATTTGTGACGCTACCGGAACTGAAGGAAGATTTTGAGAAGGCGGAGGTTGAACGACAAGAAAAGGAAAGGGCCGAGGCTGTCAAGCAGGCGAAGAAAAAAGCAGACGAGGGCGCGCGACAATCACAGATCGAATATGACGTCCGGAACAAGATATTTGATTCGCTATCAACATTCCGCCGCAAAGATGACTACATTACACTTGCCGGTGCGCTTGGAATCTCACAAGACGGGACCATCGAAGACTTGAAGGCGCGCATTAAAGACTTTATATCCGACCCCTCGAACTCGAATATTGCTCAAATCCCTTGTTTTTCGGCACTTTTCCAGGTAGCATCGACAGGAAAAACACACACGCTGAACTCAAACCCATCCCGGAACATTCACACTGATGCCGGCTCACTGACCCAACCTGCAACCGACATTGCTGATCCAATGGACATATCATTCCCGCAGGCCCATTTCGTCGCTGGCGTGCCTCAGATACAACCCAATATATACAGCACATACGATCATTTTTCACCGCACGACAAATACAGTATATACAATCATTTACATAGCTACGATGCATCCCAGGTCGCATCATCTTCCAATCCCAATAGACAGCCCCACTATGATGTAAATGCTGGCACCTTACTGTCTAGTACTCACTGCTACAGCTACGATAATATCTAATTGCACTTTGTATATGCACGTTGAGCTGAGTTTGATTTCGGCATTGCGGCACAAATTGACGAACTGTGACATTTTGTGACTGCCGAACTCACCAGGTTGCCGAACTCACCTTGGGGCATAGTATTCCTTATCAATCATTCCAGTCTTAGTTACATTGGCAGTTTTCCACGATTGTCACAGCCAATGGATTGTTCTGAGAGGGCCCGGGCCGGTCCAGTTGCAACGTACTCGCAGGCATCTCCAGTTCAGTTGTAGTAGTGGTTACTAGTACAACTTAATCGAAGATTGTCCGATTATCAATACTGAATTAAACAGCGCACGCAAAATAGGGTGGACCACCTGCTGGCGAGCGACCGAGAATCGAATGCGAGAGTGTCCTCACGAATGGGAGCAGAACGTCCGACCCGTGCGCGGAAAGAGGACGATGCCATCCTCAAGATCATGTTTTTCTCGCATTTCGGCCAATCGCCCACAATCCACAATCACGCGTAGAACATGTGAGGTCCATACTCTGATATTTACAAGGAATGTAATACCGACGAGAGGTCACTGT
Organism: Rossbeevera pachydermis; assembly: GCA_038090155.1. Taxonomy (NCBI): domain Eukaryota; kingdom Fungi; phylum Basidiomycota; class Agaricomycetes; order Boletales; family Boletaceae; genus Leccinum; species Leccinum pachyderme. The sequence goes on from JBBPME010000174.1 coordinate 17,366, forward strand.
CCTCTAGATATGCGAATGACTTACGTGACGTGGCACGACACGTGATGAATATCACCACCTCCAACCGTTGTCCACAATGAGCTCGACGGAACAACAGAACTTCTCTGGTGCACTCGCCACGTGGAAAAGTGAGCAAGGTCATGTTTACTCGAGCCACGTTAATACCTCCCTCGCGTCCCAGCCATCGACCTCCACGAGCTCCAAAAAACGCTCGACGCACAAGGTATAGAGATCGTCGAGAACCAGAAAGAGAACGTGGTCAGTCGCAAAGGGTTGGCAGAGCGCACCAAAGGTACGGTTACCGTGCGCACACTCCTCCGTCGGTCAATCGAACTAACTCGCATACAGAGTTCAAGAAAATCCCAGACGACGAAAAAGTCAATTCGTTCAAGGGACTGCTCAAATGTATGTTTCTCAACTTGAACACCGGTTGTACTCACACCTCTTCCGACGAACTATAGCGTACCAACAAGAGATCGACAACCTCACCAAACGCTCCAAAGTTGCAGAGTCAGCTTTCCTCAATGTCTACAAGGTCCTCGCTGAAGCACCGGATCCGTATCCTCTCCTCGAAGCAATCGTGGAGCAAACTATCACCACCGAGACAAATGCGTCGTTAACCGTCGAAGTTGGTTCACTCAAGGCTGAGGTAGCGAGACTGAAGGCTGAGAATGTCGAACTGAAGCGGGAGAATGGCACATTGGAGAGTACAAAGAAGAAGTTGGAGACCCTGGAAGGCAAGGTGAGCCCTTTGCGCAAAACAGCATTGGGTCTAGACAGCTCATTCAATCTGTTGAGTCAGATGGACGAGGTGATCACTCACAAAGTCTCGCAAAAGGAGAATGAACTGAATGCGACGTACGACGAACGCATGCGAAACTATGAAGAGCGGTGAGTAGCTTTACCTCTTGGCACTTGTTGGGCCGGAGCTCACCGTCATCTTCGCTTTTCTCGGCTTCGTTCGCCGTATGTACCGCAGTGAACAGGACTTGACGCGCCAAGTCACACTCTACAAGTCCCAACTTCGCGAACTTCGCCTGTCAAACGAGACTAACCAGGCGCGTCTTTTGGATGCTAGCTCTCGCGCTGATCAGGACCTCGTTTCCCGCTTGGCCGAGGCTGACATGGTCCTGGCCGATCTTGACCGGGCGAACAGTAGAGTTGCAGCCGTAGAAGGGAGGAATGTGCGTCCCCTTGATATTTCTATCATGACTGCAGGCGGTTTTATGGTAGGTATGGGCAGGAGGAACTACGTGCCGAGATCGAAGCGCTAAGAGCAGGGAGCGAGAACACAGAAATGTGCGTTGCGAGTTCTTGGTCGCGTGTATTCAACAGCCTTACCGTTCATACAGGATAACGAGCCTCCAGTCGCATCTATCCACTCTCGAATCGACAAACGCAGACCTAACGGCCCAACTCATCTCTGTCCAATCACAACTTTCTACCACACAGACGCAGCTGGCGAGACACGACGACGAGATAGCGAAACGGGCAGAGAGGGATAAGTCAGAGTTGCAAGTGGAAGTGGGCACTCTTAAACAGAAGCTTGCGACATACGCCGATTATGATGAGATTAAGAGGGAGCTTGAGATCATGAAGGTAAGTTTATACACGCTCGCCGTAACAAAACACATCAGACGTAACCCCCACTCCCCACTGATAGTTCGTTGAATTTGGCGGTCTCGATGACGACGCATCTGACGCGGGCGACGACTGGTCGTCTCATGAGTCGGAAGGTGTGCATCTTCCTGACCCTAATGCCGACAAGGCGAACGCACAACGCGGAAAGAGTCTCGAGGTACTGCTTGCGAACAAGAACAAGCGCATCTTGGAAGAGTTGACGCGTTTCAGGGTGAGCGCTTGAGCTCCCTTCTTTCTGTCGTCCTTGCATTATCAACCCGGGCTCACTCGCGTCTTGCACTCATTACACAGATACTGCACGCATCTCTGGAAGAGTCCTTCCAGTCGATGCAGCTGGAGTTCGACACGGCTCGTGTGGAACTCTCCAAACAGAAATCTCTGAACGAGAAACTTGAGACAGACCTCCTCGCGCTCGATAATCGTTCTGTAAAAGCTGCGAGTACTGGCGGGGCCGACGACGCACTGGCCAGTCTCGGACTGGACCTCGGTTTGGAAACGTCCAAGAATGGTGAGTCGTCCGGGAGTACGGCTCGAAGCACGCCCATTCCTTTCACTCCGTCTGCCGACACGTCGATATTGCCCATCGTTACGAGTCAACGGGACCGGTTCAGAACACGGAACGCCGAGTTGGAAGAGGTGAACGCGTGGTTTCTTATTCCCTTACTTACGGCTTGAGTGCTTACTCAGGCATGATATTGCAGGAACTCCGACGTCAATTCCACACAATTTCCGAGCTGCGTTCCGAGATCAAGTCACTGCAGTCGGATAACCTGAAGCTGTACGAGAAGGTGCGGTACATGCAGAGTTATCGCGAGACGTCCTCGGTGTCGCAGTTGGATCCGCTTCCTGGAACATCGTCGTCATCGTCGAATTCGAACTCGCGCCGGAACGGCAAGTCAAGGGTCGTGGGCGGCGCAAGGGATGGGGCGAATGAGGATGAGGTGGAGCTAGGGAGGTGGAGGCAGAGGTATGAAGAGACGATGAATCCCTTCGAGGCTTTCCGTGGAAGGGTGCGTTTCCTCGGCGATTGTCTTGTTCTCATCTCATCTTGTCACGAATTGCAGGAAGCGACGCAAGCATACACCTCTCTGCCGCTCCCGGAGCGTCTCCTACTGACGCTCACGCGTTCGGTTCTCGGGGATCGGCGCGCAAGGTTGGCGTTCGTAAGCTACGCGACCGGGCTACACCTCTTGGTCGTGTGGGTTGTGTGGAGCGGATGGGGATGCTGGGGCGTCGCCAGCGTGCCGCGGCCATTTTGATTGAGATTAGCATGGGCCGTCCGAGTGGGCGATTGTTTTTTCCTTAAATTATATCGGACGGTTTAGACATATCCCAGTCTAAATATATACATTTTCCAGTACCAATTGGAAGCAAGTGGTGAATCGCGTCTCTAGCGCGCGGGGGAAAGGTTGTCCCGATGTATGTGGCGGACGGTATTTAGGAATTTTTGCTACTACAAGTCATTCGGCAGTCACAGTGTCACAGTCGCCACTTCCAAGGCGGAGAACGACTGCGATCGTTTGAATTGTTTCAGGTTTGCCGGCGCTACATAACCACATCTTATCCAAGGTTAGTCTTTTCACTGAGCACCAGCCCACAGGTGTATAAGGTTACGAGGTGAGCATCTCGTAACAAATTCCGTTTACTAGTTGGTATCCTTATTAGTATCTTCACTTGTACAGTGACTCAATGAAACGGTCTAGTATCTCGAGTAACCTGATTTCATCGCTCATGGCCCAATTAACACGTCCTTTCCTAATTTACTATTTGAGATAGGCGAACACTCTTGGAGCTCCATGTGGGAGCTCAGTCCTGATCCCCCCGCCAATGTAACCGAGCCACCAACCTGCGACCCGAACCGTATCCTGGATAGTTCGCCAGTACGCTCTGGCCCTCGAGGTTCCATAATATATGTAGCAGTCCCCTTGGCCCATCCCTTACCCTGTGCGACACGGAATACAATCAATAGACTGGTAGTGGTCTGTAATCTGCGGTCAGAAACCATCAATGGTAAGCATTTCGAACGAATCCTACCTGGATCTGGCTCAAGGACTGCAGGAAAACCTGTGATACCGGATTTCCTATAACAAAAAGAACGAGAAAAGCGATGCAAGTTGCGGAGAAGATTGCAGAAGATTCAATGATCATTGCAGCGATTGATGTGTATTGTGTTCCATGGTGTCGTCCCATCGCGGAGACGATGTCATTCCTGAAGTGCATAACACGGAGGACGATGGCAATAGTGAGCATGATGTTCAACCCGAGCGTCAGAATAGTATAAGGCAGCGTAAAATTGATGCTGATCGCCTTGTAAGGATTCGTCTGCGAATCTTGGATCAGGCCTAATATCCCCGTCGCTGCATTTTCGTAGTGTTAGGTCAACCCACAAGGTTAAGATAGGATGAAGGGAACTGACCAACTGATCCTGCGTACATAAGGCCAGGAACAAGCATGACGACCCACATAGGGACTCTGCATCTTTGATAGATGACTTTAAAACGCCACATCTGATCATTCAACATGGGTTGAATCGTCAAGTTGAGTTTCTAATCAGATAAACCCAACTAACCATTAGAGCATTGTCCAACCAGCTGGACAGAACAAACGCCACATTTGCCACCTCGTCTATCGGGATGGAAAACATATCGTTCTCGAAAGCACTTGGACCTCCCGGATAATTACGATTATCGATAAATGCCATCTGGGTGAATCCCGCGATGGTTATCATGAATACAGTGTTGATAAGGAAGGAAAGTGCGATGTAGATCAGGAGAGGTAAGCGGGTTGTGACGTCTGCGCGATTCCGGTCCCGAGTGAGCAGATAAAAGGACATATAGTATAAGGAGATGTTAATGCCGTAGGCAATGGCGCTGATCACGACACCTTGAAGCCAGCACCTCTCGGCGAAGAGGGTCTGAGGATCTTCATCCGGGACCCAACTCGAGTTGGAGGACATATCAATTGGGCGAGTGAACAGGACGAGTCGCATACTAGAGTGCGCTTTTTGATAGTGCCAGTGGCGCCACGGCCCGCCTACTAAACTATGACCCTGGGCGCCCAATGCTGTGCCTCGAGGAGAGGAACCCACATGATTAAGGGATGTCAATAGGTCCGAGGATGGGCGCTGATCAGGATCTTCAGATAACGGTATACACAATATTTGGGGCTTAGCTAAATTCATGATTCTGAGCCTCGGCTGCAAGGGGGCGCAGATCAGAGAAATTGAGCGGTCAGTTGAGGCAGTAGCATACATAGCATTTTTGGTAACCAGTGCGAGTCAAAATAAGCGCCACTACTATCTGATGTGGCTTCTTCTCCGCATTATATCAGTCTTATCGCTGAGCGATCACCGGCACGCTGTGGCCACAAACTCCTCGAGGTTTACCACTGGCATTTAGTCATTTCGAATCACTATAGCGTATTGAATTTCTTCACCCAGCAAGTAACGTATGTTTTGATACTTTATTTGAGACAGGCACACACTCCAGAAACTGACCATGAGTGCGCATTCCTGATCCCCCCAGCGTAACCGAGCCACCAACCTGCGATCCGAACTGCATCCTACCTAGTTCGATAGGTTCTAACCCTCGTGGTTCCATGATGTATGTAACAGTCCCCTTGTCCCATCCCTTACCCTGTGCAACACGGAAGACGATTAACAGAGTAGTGGTGGTCTGCGATCTGCGGTGAGAGGGTGGCCTAGGTCTCTCGAAATGAACCCTACCTGGATCTGGTTCAAGGACTGTATGAATACTGACCATACTTGATTTCCGATCTCAAAAAGAACGAGGAAAATAATGCAAGTCGCTGAGAAGGTTGCCGCAGATTCGATGACCATTGCAGCGATTGATGTATATTGCGCTCCATGGTGTGGTCCCATCATAGAAGCGATGTTATTTCTTAAGTGCATCAAACGGAGAACGATGGCAATGGTGAGGATGATGTTCAACCCGAGGGTCAACACACCATAGGGTAGCAGGAAGTTGACACCCGTCATGGAAGGATTCGTGATCGACCGTTGACTGATGGTAATTATCCCGGTGGCTGCGTTTTCGTAGTGTGTCAGGCCATTTCACCACACCAGGATAGAATATTCTGACCTACTGACCCTGCAAATATAACGCAAGGGAGAAACATGATGACCCACGTAGGGAGTCCACACCTCTGATAAATGATTTTGAAACGCCACAACTGATCGTTCACTTGGTCATTGAGTAGAACATATAATCAGATAGCCACTGACCACCAGAGCATCATTCAACCAGTTAGACAGAACGAACGCTGCATTCCCCACCCCGTTTATCGGGATGGAGAACATATCTCTCTCGAAAGCACTTGGACCTCCCGGATAATTACGATTGTCGATAAATGCCATCTGGGTAAGTCCCGCAAGGGCGATCATGAATAGGGTATTAAGAAGGAATGAGACGGAGAGGTAGATTAGGAGAGGTAAGCGGGTTGCGACGTTTGTGCGATTCTGGTACCGAGTGAGCAGATAAAAGGTCATATAGTATAAGGAGATGTTAATGCCGTAGGCAATGGCGCTGATAATAGCACCTTGAAGCCAGCATCTCTCGGCGAAGAGGGACTGAGAATCTTCATCTGGGACCCAACTCGAGTTGGACATATCAGTTGAACGAGTGAGCAGGAGAATGGGCTTTTGACAGTGGCAACCCAAACTATAACCAACTCCCAAACGCTGCGGCTGCGATTAAGCTGCCAAGGTGTCATGGCGCTAAGCCGTAAGTACAGTACCAGGTAATGCACTCACAAAGCTCAGATCCGCAAAATCACTTGCCATTTTGATAATACACACTACTCAGCAACAATCACATTCGCCAGATTCAAGCGAAAATGTCACAGACTCGCTGGGAATGACATGTATATGAGACGTCAAACCCTAACGTATGATGGTCCGGCGGGCAGCTTTGGTCTTATCAACTGTACGAAGTTCGACACGGCCCCTTGTCGATATGTTTCATCATTTCGTTTTGATGATTTTCGACAGGCCCCTAGATAGCCAACAGTAGCGAAGATGACATTTTTCGACCGCTACAATCAGCTGTAAAATTACCCCACCTGGAATGATCGCGCTGGCTTGTCGACGGTCGTGTATCATCTCTGGTTGTGTCCGAACCCCTGTTCAAACCATTCGATTGGGTCCTTAGTCTTGGGCCCTCGCGGTCTGCCAGCGCTTGGGCCACGCATGAATGCATGACAGCCAGCCACGGTCAATCAGAGATGACGACGCCTTGCCCACCTTGCCCACTGGCAGAACTTGAAGCCTTCGAGTCAAGTTACTTGAAAGAGTTTGAATTTACGTTATGGTTCAGAGATTAGGGCAAGATTTTTACTATGGTAACTTCTATGTACTTGAAAGTAAGTCGAAAACTCGAACTTTCTATGTCCTAGTCACCCATGGTTTTTCCAAGGACATCGTCCCAAACACTTTCCACCCAACCCAAGCAGCTGTCTAACTGTCCAAACACCTCTGTAATGGCCCCGCTCAAAACAGGGTCCTCGAACCCCTTTACTACATCGGCCACTACTGGAACGGGGCTACGCAACTGGACTCGAAATTGATCCGAAGCATCTTCCAGATCGAGCATAAGTCTAGGTCGCTTTCCCGCCCGCTCCCCGTCCCTCCCTGTCCGTAAGGTCACCAGCCCAGCACTAGAATCATCCTTCCGACCAGTCCCCTCTTGTCGGCGTTTCACAAGTACGTTGAAGAGTTCCGTCAACAGACGACGCTGCAGCAACTTGAATACCAGGTCGTCCGGTCGAAGTGTCCGGTCAACGGCCGCACGCAGCGATGTTTCATCCTCCTTGGTAAGTGTCGAAGACGCAGTGGCTTGCATCCGAGCGCGGACGACCTCATCCGAGAGGTTGATGAGCTTGGTGTCACTTGCGCCCGGCTCTTCGGAAATCTCGGCACGGAGGAGTGTCCAAACGCGGGACATAAATGTATCATGATCGTCTGAACTAGGGTAAGAAGGGCGGGCGGGCGGAGGGAGAGGCGCAAGAGTACGCAAGGAAGCAGCGATCACGAGTGCTTGTAAATAATTTTGTATTTTCAAAAGAGTTGGAACCGAGAGGAAGAACACGGGGGGAAGTATGTTGACATTTGCAGTTGGAGTCTCCTCACCGTCTTGAGTAGGAGGGTTCGAAGAAATCTGGACGGTTCTCGATGGAAGTGGGCAGGAAATGGGTGCAGACGAACTCAGGGCCTGCACGACACAAGAAATCCATAAAAAGCGTGGCTCAGCAGAAATCCAGCTCAAATGGGAGGAGGGCTGTACAGCCTCCAGCCAAGTGGACCATCCATGGGTTATTCTATCCCAGTGCCAAACATCGACCACGATCTCTCGCTCTGCTGTCCTGGCCTGTTTCACTACAACAGATCTGAGTTGTTGCTCTGCCATGCTTCCCAAGACGAATTGGGAAAGATCATCTCTCATGGTCTCGGAGAGCTTCAGAATTTTTCTGACGGTCTCAACCACGAGCATGGGCAATGCGACAGGAGGGTCATTCAGCTGTTGTTGGAGTGCCTCTATTTCTGAATCACGAATGGGGGCGCAACGTTTCCGGAGACTGTCCAAAATTTCACGTAGATGCATGAGGGCAGAATCCAGTGGTGATGGCGTAGGAGAGAGGGGACTGGACAATGTCACGAGAACAGGGTGATTATGCGGTAAGAGAGGTGAAAGCGCAACGTGGAGATCTCCATAGAGAAGCTTAATGCGAGGGAGCTGAACGGAGGGCTCTGGATTGGAAAGGGTGCTCACGGCCTGCATTTAACAAGCTCAATCCTATGCACGGGATGGGAGCGACAAGGGTCGTACCTCGTCCCAGAAAGCCTTATGGGCAAGGTCTCCGACCTTGTCGTGCAGCGTCGCCTTGGTGTCCGCGTCAACGGTGGCGTGGGTGCGGGACATGACAGAGAGAAGGGATTTTCCCGGTGGAAGGACCTGTGCTGGGTCTGTAGCCAGAACATGAAGAAAGTATGCGTTGTTCAGGATTCGTACAAGCTCCACGGGAAGAACAAGATGATCCTGGTTGGACACTAGTCCGGGCGGCAAGGTCTGCTCTGGCCCTGGCGAGGCGACGATGGAGGTCTTCTCTGCATCCTTGCTTGGTGGTGATGTGAGCAGGATGCGGAGGGCTTCGAGGAGTTCGTCGTTCTCGGTGGAGCGCTTCCAAAGCCCGCACTCTCGGAGCCGCTGAAATCTGCGGTCGAGAGCATCCCACGAGACTAAATAAGGGCCGTTAGGGCGGCGACGGATGTCCCTGAGAAGGTCAATTGTCTCGCTGAGGACGTGCGCGGCGTGGGGCGGAGCGGAGTCGGCGTGGGCTATGAGGTTGTCGAGGATGCGGTCCATAAGAGTCGCTTATTAGGAGACTTTCTTTTCTGAGCCACTACCTCCTCGGTGATGAGTTCCTCGCCGACGTCGACGAGCGTAGCACAGTCGACAGCAGTGACATCGACGACCGACGGCGCATCCGCACACCGTGCTAGCAGCCCCGTCGTCGCCTTCATTATCGGCCTCACCATCATCCTACTCGCTTCCGTGCTCACTGCAGGCGGTCTGAACCTTACGAAATTGGATCATGTCAGTCTCATGCTTTGCTTAGATATTCCATCCTGACAGCGGGCCAGGTTCGCACGAATGCCATTCCAAAGTCTGCTCGTCGGCGGGACTGGCTACGGCCACTCTGGCTCTTAGGAATAACCCTCTACATTTTATCACAGCTCATAGGGAGCACTCTTGCTTTGGATTACATGCGAGCTGGCAGGTCCCACTCTATAATCACTCTGCTCGCTCGCTCACCTTCGTTCAGAATATGTTGCCCCACTCGGTTCCACGTCTTTGATCTTTAATTTTCTCTTTGCTAGGTTCTTGGTCGGAACCCCGGTTACTCGAACAGATATATATGTTTGTCACACATGCTGTTCTTCTCTCTTGTCTGACCGTTCTGCTAGGGAACAATAATCGTAGTTCTGGGCGTCGTCGGCATAGTCGCATTCGGCGACATCAACAGCGGTCTCTCCTCAGAGACCGATGTCGCCCATCTCACGACCCTTTGGAGGAGGAGCGGATGGCTCACCTTCTTTTTCTCCATGTCCATCGTTCTGCTCATTGTCCTCAAGTTCACCTTCTCGCTTGATGCTGTGCTCGCCGCTCGTTCCGATATCACATCAGAGCCATTCGTGGGCATGAACACGCGGAGATCACCTCCACTCAGCACTACCTTCATTGGAAAAGCCCGGAACACCTACAACTCGTTCTCACTCTGGGTCAAGGAGAAACTCGAAATTTGGACGGCGCCCATGGATGACAGACAGATCGCGTGGATCCTCGGAATTGGTTGGGCATGCACCGGTGGCGGTCTTGCTGGTGGATGTCTTGTGTTCGCAAAGGCAATGTGCGTACCTCTAACACGAGTGGTGGCCCGTTGCCCTGATGTCGTGTTTTAGCGTCAAACTGCTCACCGGAAGTTTGTCACACGAAAATCCGGGGAATCAATTTGGACATGCTGCACCCATTTTCACGATCCTTCTCTTGGCAATCACAGCGGTTTATCAAGTCATATGTCTGAACCGTGGATTGAAAGTGTATGATTCCACGCTGGTCGTACCTGTGTTCTATGGTGTCTACACTGCCACGGGGTACGATATCGTTTTATTGAAGTTTCCACACAGCGTGTGCTTATTCGTGATAACTAGTTTCTTGGACTCGCTCATGTTTAACAACGAAGTCGCGGCTTACAAACCATGGATTCTTTTCCTCATACTTGCTTCCATCGTCATCCTTATATGTGGTGTTGTTCTTCTCACGCACAAGAAGCCCGAACGATCACAAAGGAATGTTGCGTTTTCAGGTATACGACCTGCCACGAAAGGCAGAAAGGACGGTGATGAGGAGGAAGCACAAGCTTTGAGACAGCCAGACGAGGGTGAGCCCGGAACCCAGGAGCTGTGGCAGCTTGGAGAGATGAGTGATGAAGAAGGCAGTGTCTCTGTTGATGCTACTGGGAAGCTTGCTTCGAGAGAAATGATTGGCGACGTAGGTGGTGGTGAAGGGCGCAGACTGATTCAGGACGAGGACGAGCACAGGACTCACGGACGATCGACGCCTTCTGCTACCACGCCCGCTCGTAAGAACGACGAGTTTGAGGGGTGGAACGAGAGTTAGCTACGTCCAGTATATAAAGTACATCTGAACTAATATACGATTTGGTATATTACTACACTATTGTATGTAAGCCGAACGCGAGCGCGACACTGACCCTGTTTTACTACCGTTACTGCCAACATGAGCGACATCCAGGACAAAGACATTGACGAACTCGACGACGACTTTGGCTCGGAAGATGAGAACGCTGATCCGAACGTGTTTCGAATAGCAAATGCTTTGACGCCTCCCTCCGCCATGAGTTACAGTGCGCAGGAACTCCACTGTGAGCAGGTTCATACATCTTCGTCTGCTTTCCCTGACATCCCACAGCCCTCATACACGAGGGGTACATCGACTTGAATCCGAGCTACCAACGAGGTGGGTTTCTGGTCACCTGTCCCCGCCACCCGAACCATGTCATCTGTCGTGTCATGACGTGGTCTCTTTCCAGACATCGTCTGGCCAGAGAGCAAGCAAATTGGACTCATCGACTCCATATTTCGCAACTTTTACGTACCACCCGTCATATTCGCTGTACAAAAGGACGACGAAGGCGAGACGGTCAGGGTGTGCGTCGACGGCAAGCAGCGGCTGACCTCAATACAAAAGTTTCTTGACGGCCTGGTGAGCTAACCGCGTCTGGATTTTTGTTTCCTATTGCCTCTTTTCATTCACCGGCATCACCGTCGCAGATACCTCGTGAGTTCAGCGCTGCAGTAGCGTTTTTTGGCCTTGTCGCGTGCTGAGGGACACTTTCGTTTTCAGATCGCGATGGGCGCAGAAAGAAAAGTTTCTGGTTCGTCAGATCCGATGCTCAAAAAACGACGCGTCTGGAGATCCCTGACCAGTGGAAACAACGATTCGCAGACACGAGGATAACATGCGGTCAGTATGGTCCCTTGCGTGTGTCATCGTTGATCCGCTTACGTCTTTCTTTCCAGTCGAGTATCATGGCCTTTCGCCGGGCACGGAGAGAGAAATTTTCCAACGAGTGCAGCTCGGGATGAGCTTGACGGCTGCAGGTGTGCGCGCACAGGGGTTCCGATAACGCTCGACAGTTAACACCCCAACGCAGAAAAACTACAGGCTATCTCGTCGCATTGGGCGGATTGGATAAGCGACCTCGAGTTGCGACACGTCAACTGCGACGGCGGCCTCGCCGAGGTCCTCGAGTGGGACACGCGACGCGGTCGCGACTTTCAATGTGTCGCGCAGATGGTGTATTGCTGTGACCTCTTGCCGGAGCACGCCCTCCCCACTGCCCAAAAGCTGGAAAAGTGGCTCTCGCGCGTCGATAAGCCGAATCAGGCGTTCAAGAACCACATCGCGGACGTGCTAAACGAATTCGTGTACATCGCCACGGCGCCGGAGCTCAATATGGCCTTTCATCAGGTCAACAGTCGCGTCGCACCCGTCGAGTTTGTGTTCATCGGTACGCGTAGAATGTGAAACCCTTCCTTCGTGACGCTGACTTTTTCCCCCTTAGGAACGCTGCTCTATGTCTTGCGAGAACACCCACATCACGACCGGGCAAACGCCATATTGCATATGCGTCTACGAATTCGAGAACAGTTCCGCGACGTTCGAAACAATGGCAACGTCGGTAGAGCGCTCTGGAATTTCATCCATAGTCTAATGGGACCGTCGGGCCTGACAGCTCTCTCTTCCAACAAGATCTATGCTGTCGCTCAGTCGCCCAAATCTCAGCGGAAACGCAAAAAGCCATCGTCTGACGATGAGGACGGAGAGTATCATCCCTCGCCTGTGAAGAGTTTGAACAACGGTGTGAAGACGCGAGGGAGGGGACGAGGGAGGGAAGAGTAATAATGTTCCATTCACTTGTTCGGTCTAGGCTATCCTGTAGTGAAATGCGTGGTTCGGCTTCTACTTTCTATCCTTGTAATACATTATCATCGTTCAATTATTTTAGTTTCAGCTGCCCGCTTTCGAATGTATGTATTGAGACGTCACGAGCTAGTTGTTGTAGCCAACTCTGGCGGAGTACAAAGTCCCCTCCGGCGTCGCCATCGCACGTGCATACTTGAGCAGCAACCTGTCCCGTTCCTTCGCGTCCACGGCAATGTCGGTGAGGAAGGGTACGATTTCGTCACTCTTCCACCTGGGGCGTGTCAGGAACAACTCTGCAAAGCGCGCGGGGGGATCTGTCGGAAGGCCAGAAGCCGCAAAGTAGTTGAGTGTCGTCGCGCCAGTAACGGCGCTGGTGTTGCAGAGATAATTACCCTGAAATCGTGCGTCGTGGTCGTGGTCGAAGGGTGTGGGACGTAGACATACCAAAAGCAGTTCGAGTGAAACCACCGAAGCGAACGTGTCACCGACGGCGTTCTTCCATTTCGTGACGAACTCGGCCTCTCGTATACCCTCGTGCTTGACCTATGTGAGCAGGGTGGACCGACGGTGTGAGTATACGACTTTACCTTGTAGTTTCGAATGATTCCGAGTCCGATTTCGGCGACCACGGCGTCGACGTCCATCTTCCACGCGCGGTCTTCCACCTTGCCGAACCAGGACATGACCTGGTCCGATACCTCCTGCGGGACGTCGTGCGCGTCGGCCAGAGCAGACGCCAAGTCGTGCACTGGCGCAGCCTCGTGCGAAAGGCCGAGTGATACGAGGTAGTTGAGCAGAAGGTCTAGAATCGTGTATAGATGCACGGGCGCGATCGGTCGGAGGCAGCCTGCGCGAGGTAGAACGTTTGTTGGATTTGGAATTGATGGTCGACGAAAGACGCAGACACACCGTTGAGAACGAGGATGCGTCCTTCTTTTAGCCCGAGTTTCAGTTCGGCGTCGCTCGCTTGGATCTCGGCGCGTGCATGTTCGTAGGTGTATCTGGGGAGGGTTTCCTGGGATTCGACGTCGGTCAGCAGATCATGGGTGTGGACAACGGGACTGACGCGTCGATCTTCGTCCCCGTCGTCGTATTCCAACCCTCGAAGGCAGGCCGATAGCTTGTGCAACTTGGGCACGGACGGCACGAGCTCGAGCACCTCGTGCAGCTGATCGCGGACGTGGACTGTCCCGTTCGGATCGGTTCTGGACGGTGTCACGACGAGGACAGTGTTGGACAGCACGATCGAGCGGAGGGTGTAGGTCTTGTCGGCGGTGCATAGAACTGCGTCCTCGGTCGGATGGCCCTTGATGGAGAGTCTGTGCGTAGTTACGGAAGTGCCCACTAGTAGTATTAGCAGAGACGTATGTACATCGGCTGGGTTGTCTTCTTCTCGATCGCGGCGTCGACGAGCTTGCACAGTTCAGGTGCAAGTTCTATCAGACGGAACGTGCCCGCGTCTTGTTCAGTCGACGGCGAGAACTTGAGCTCGAGTTCGCTCATTTTCAAGAATAGAATATATAAATTATACATATATAACTACTACGACGGACGAAACCTGACCCTGACCTCGGAGACCTCCCTCCGCGCGTCCTTGAGCAGCTGCGTGATTTTCTCCTCCAGCTCAGACGTGGCCTGAGCGGTGGTCGCGTGGGGCACGTCGACGGTGAGGTCGACGCTCATCAACGACCCAGCTCGCTTCGCTCTCAACTCCCTGATCGCGAGCACACGAGCACCCTCGCCGACATCATCAAGCAACGGGTCGAGCGCACGCACAAGTCTGTCTCGCGAACGCGCCGATATCCCAGTGTCCATCAACTCCGCAAATGCCCCTCCGAACAATCCCACACCTTGCCGGAGGATGACAAACGACACGAGCAGACCTGTGGGATCAGTGCATAAGCGATCGTCACCGCGGTCCTCGACGAGAACGCACCTCCAAGCGGATCGAGCGGCAAAGTCGGGAAGATGGACGACCCAAGGATGGCGAAGAGCGCGACGAAACTCGAGTAGGCGTCGCTCCGGTGGTGCACGGCGTTGGCGTACAGCACGGGACTGTGTTCTTCGTCGGCGACCTTTTTCGTGATGCGGTACAGCCATTCCTTTATGACCACGCTGAGGGCTGCGAGCCATGCGGCGTTGGGATCGAGCACATCCACGTGCGCGTGTGCATGCCCCACGGACGGGACGTGGTGGCCAACAGAGGCTGCTTGTTGCAAGATGTCGTGTAGATGGCCTGGAGGGAGGGTCGATACGGTGCTCGAGAGGGCGTCCAACAACAGATGGTAGGAATGAAAGCCTATGCCGAGTGCGCCGCCGATCAAAAGAATGGAGACCGTCGTCGTTCCTAGCGTTTCGAACTTGGCAAAGCCGTATGGGTATCTCTCAGACGGTGGTTTTCTAGATAACTTCCAGCAGAAAAGGGTGACGAAGTCGCCCAACAGGTCTTTGACGGGGTGAGCCTGCGCGTCGGAGAGAACAAACAACACACACCGCTCAACGAGTGACCTGCATCAGCAAGGAGCGACGCTGAATGCATGTACCAGCCTGCGACTCCCTTTGCGCCGGTCAAGCCCACATTCACGAAGAGTCCGAGCAGGGTTATTCGACTGCCCCGGTCGCCTGCAACCGTCAACCCAGAACGAGAGTCGCATCGACGAACGACAGACCTTTTCCTTCAAGAACCTGTACTATCTGCTCTGCGCCGTGCGCATGGTCGTGGTCGTCATGCGAATGGGAGTGGAAGACGGAATGGCCGTTGGGGTGATCATGAGCTGTATGGCCATTCTGCTGCTTCGACCGTTGGTGCGACATGGAACGAGGAAATGGGCTAGTAGTACGTAGCGAGACGGTGCAATGGGCTCGCGGTCGACGGAGGGGAGTAATGGGCGATATTAAGTTACGACTCGGCGTTGCCCTGAGGAACCACCGAGCCGAGGTCACTGTCAGGGACCCTCGTCGCGATGGACTTGGATGTCTCAAAACAAAAGTCATGAATTCGTATCTTACTCGTACACGGAACCTGATTTATATACATTCACTCGTCGTAGATGCTCTCTAGCAATGCCTCAACCCTGGGCTCAAGGTTCAGATCGCCCCCTGCCAAGGCCGATTTCGCAATCGTAGGTAGGTTGGCCTTGGGGACTTTGTAAAACGCAAGAGTGCGATGCAGGCCCAGGCTGCGTACGAGCCTGCAAGAGGACATCAGTACCGGTCACCAAACATACAAGACATGCATACTCGTCGATCTTGCTCCCCACCCGTCTAACGTCACCCTCGACTGACCCAGTGGTGGGTTCACGTAGATAGAACAACGCTTCCGCGAGCGCTACCTTATCCTCCGGAGTGGCGATATCTGCCTTCAGAGCAACGACGGGCGCAAGGGTCAAACACTTTGATACATTGCTTAGCACCCTCGATTCTTAGGAATATGATACCCAACTCACAGATGTGATTCCGTGTGGAATTCCATAAGTCGCTCCCAGTCTATGACCGAGGGCATGTGATAGTCCGAGAGCGCTAGGAAGGGGCCGCGTAAGCCAATCGCCTCCCAGAGCGTCGACCTTACCTATGCTTCTCCATCCTCATCGGCCAGAGACTCATCCATGCTGCTACCATCAGCTTTTGTCTCGTGTCCAGATTGCTAGGGTCTGCCTTGCTTTTCGGGAGATACTGGAAGAGATCCGATAGAGCGGCATAACAAAGAACCTTCATGGGACGCGGCAATGCCGGGTTGTATATGTTCTCTGCCGAATATTTTATTCAGCGTGGAACGGCCATCAGACTGGAAGTATTGCAGCATACCAACAGCATGGTCCAAAGCCCGAAGACCTGTCGATAACCTGTATGCACCTCGTGTCGAACACGAGTCGAGAGAGAGAACCTCGAGGCCTACCAGAGTTCCTCGGGAGTGACCAAGGTCAGCTCGGCATCGAGAATGATGCCGGCAGGGGCAACCATGGGGTCTGAAAGGCCGACTTTGTTCCCATTCTCGTCCGAATATCCAGCACCGCACTGGTGTGCATTGATAGGGGTTACCACAGGGTCACGAGTGACTCACCCTATACTCGGCCGCGCTTAAGGTGGTTGGAATGGAGATGTGAGTGAGATAAGCGCCGGCAGTCTGCTGCTGAAGACGGTGGATGATGACCTTTGTGGCATCGATGGGTGAACCGCCACCGATGGATATGATGATATCGGCGCCAGCTGTTTTGAGCGCCTCGATGGCACGAGTGATGCCCTGGACGGGGGCATGCTGGCCTATCTCAGAGAACGTTGCAGCAAAGACACCGTTATCTTTCAAGATGGCTTCGATGTCTGTGACCACGTTTGTCTTGGTGGTGCGACGTCAGCGCTGCGCCGCGGGCACCACGACCGATTTACCTTTCCACGGAGAGACTTGCCGGTGACGATGAACGCCTTAGTGCCGCGCAGGAGGGAGAGTAAATTAGGGAGAGCCGTGTGGACACAACCTGGTCCGTAGAAGACGCGCTTCAAGGTGTCGCTGTTGGCGTAAGATCCGTGAGTGGTCATGATCTCCTCGGAGGCTGCTTCCTCGTGTGGTGGACGGATCATAGAAGAGAAGATCTTTATCGATGAATTTATTACGAGTACTTACTTTGCCACGTCTGAAAGAAGTTCTTTGTTCCCGTCCGTCATGGACAACGACCCCGCCTCAGTCGCAGAACAGCGCGCCAACGCCGTTGCGAGGCTGCGTCGTGCCGCGTCTCTGCCCCGTATGAAGGACGGCAGACGTCCCCCAATGCACATCGAGGCCGTCAGCGACGGTGAAAAGTTTCACCAAGACGAGGACGAGGACGAGGAGGACGTTCTCGAACCTCAACCACCCGATCCTACACTGCTCCCAGACCAGAAGCCCACCACGCCCGAACCATCCGCGTCTGGTCGTAAACGTCGTTCTCGTTCTCGCTCTCGTTCGAGGGGCTCGCGAGATTTCAAGACCAAAAAGCCGCCGGTCTCGACATTAAACGACTCCTCCCCAGACGATTCGCCACCCTCGCCTCCACCCACCCTCGTCGCACCGATACCCTCCTACTTTAACTCTCCCCCTCACTCGCGCGTCCTCATGTCCCCCAACTTCCTCTCTCCCGGCACTCCCCTCCTCTACCCCGGCACCTCGCCACCAACACCCCTCATGCCCACCTTGGATGCCATACAAAAGGGTCTCTTGCGCTCAAACAGCGTCTCTGCCCGCATGCAGGCCCTCCACAAGCTCACCGGTGGCAGCTTCGACTCCCAAGACTCTTCTCCTTCTGCCTCTCCCCAGCCTGGTTTCGTAAAGCTCGGTCGTAACAACACCATCTCAGGCGGCGAGCGCTCCGCCGCACGTATAAAACTCTTTACCGCCCTTGGAGACCGCATCAAAGAGGCAGACGAGGCCGTAACCAGTGGCGGCGAGGACCGCACCGTCGCTTCCACCCCTTCAAAGCGGAGGCGACGCAGATCAGCCCGCAAATCCGCACAGGCAACCGCCACTGATGAGTCCGAGGTCTTGTCTACCACCCCAACCCACACTTCCGCGTCCCTACCCTACACCCACCAACCACTCGCAGAAGCCATCCGCACAGCATCCACAACGCCTATCCCCATCCAGCCTATATCCACTCCTAATATCAATCTCGATGAGAGTATAGCAGAAAGCCGTCAAACTACCCCTGTCCGGGCTGTGCATAACCATTTCAAGCGCAGAAGTATCGTGGTTGAACAGGACGACGATGCCGCCGTCCCTCCGCAGTCTACCTATCCTGGTCTTCCTGTCCCGCCTGACCGCTCGTCTCCTGGACTACCACAACGATTACCTCACGCGTCAGATACCCCTTCCGCTGATTCAACAGACTCCGCCGTTGCCGTGCCCCTGCATTTCTCCGCCACACAACGGTCTCCCTCGAGGCAAGATCTCTTCCCCTCCAGTCCGTTTGCTACACCCCACAAGGAAGTCTCCTTGTCCTCTCGCGACGACGGGGATGACTTGGAGTCCGAGGAGCCTGAGGAGGTCGTATACCCTGCCGACCATCTTCGGCGATCACCCTACCATGATGCCTTTGACAGACAAATAAGCTGGGTTGCTGACCTAGGTTGGTCTTCTTGCGCTTTTCGCCCTGAAAGAATTCATGTGAATATTTCCTAGTTCCCGAGTCTAATATCGCGGTCCATAACGAGGATGACGAGGACGAGGAGCAGTTGCGTGGCGTGGTAGAGGAAGACGACGATCAGATTCCGCCAGAGTCCCCTTGCGAAGAATCTGGTCCTCATACCCAGGAATATTCGCCTCGCGCATCTTCAGATTCGGTCGACGTCAACTCCCCTCCTGAACAGCCTTCTGATGTCAGCGCGCACGAGTCTTCGGTACAAACGACCATTGCGAATACTTCTTCGACCCTCGTCGTCACTGAAGAGTCGGATTCGTCGCAGCCAGCGTATCCTCAACGTCTTTCGGTCGCGTCGCGCATACAAAACGATCGTTCACCTCTGGCGACTGACTTTGAGTTGGACAGCTCGCTCCCTGTGCCAGAAACTCCACTGAAGCGGGAAGGCTCTCTCGGAACGTGGGGCAAAATCATCGTCGGTGCGCTTACGAGGAGCAGTTCGAGCAACGGACGTCGGTCTCGGACGAACAGCATCGCTACCCGCGAACGAAGACAAAATACGGACTCGAGTATCAGCCGGGAGAGCGGAGGGAGCTTGGCAAGCCCAAAAGCGGACAAGAACGAACTTGGGTCCACATATCCTCTAGGTGGTCAGCAGCAGCAGGTGATGCAATCCTCATCTGCCTCTGCATCAATGCAATCGCTGGCCCTACCGACACCGCCGAGAACTGGCGTTTCGCCGATTCCAGTGACTTCCAATCTCGATATCACCAAATATAATCAGGATGCAAAACTGTTCCCATTTCCCGGGATCTTCCCTGGGATTAAGAAGCTCGAGGAACAACGCATCAACAGCCGGAATCGTCGGGGACTCTCAATCTCATCGTCTACTCCCGATATTGTTCTGTCTCTCCAGGGGAACGAAGCCGAGATTCCGCTTCCGTCGAGCGCGTCGAGCAATACGCCTTCTAATTCTCCTGATGCCAAACGAGATCGTGTTCTCGCACACCAAGCGTCGGATACCCACCTTCTTCCCAAGTTCAAGAGTCAGAATTCTCCCTCGCTTTCGGCTGCACCCTCCTCGTCGTCCCACGACTTCAATAGCATGCAAATACCGCCTAGTTCAGTCTCGTTGAAACCGCTTCCCACTAACCGCGAGGGTGTTCGCAAGTGGCTCAGCAATAGATTTGGATCATCAACGCCGACCTTGGTAACTAGTTCGCTTGTTCCGGCTACTCAAACCGTTCGTCCCACTGTACCCTCCAAAAAGCCTTCCCTTTCTGAAATACTAAGATGGAAAAAGGACAGCGACTTGACTTCAGATTGGGAAGAGATTGGTTCTCCAGAGAAGTCGAAGACACCAACGAGCAGTACCACTGGAACCCTGTTTCTTGGTATGTCACAGAACGGAGAGTTTTCTCCTGTCAGCTCGAATGGTCATCCTGTACAC
This sequence comes from Rossbeevera pachydermis, assembly GCA_038090155.1. Taxonomy (NCBI): domain Eukaryota; kingdom Fungi; phylum Basidiomycota; class Agaricomycetes; order Boletales; family Boletaceae; genus Leccinum; species Leccinum pachyderme. The sequence goes on from JBBPME010000174.1 coordinate 37,588, forward strand.
GATGACGCGCAAAAGACGCCTCGGGCAAGCAAGATCTCCAAGTCAGGTAGTATCGTCTCGCCTTCGCCTGTCGAAGCATCGGCGCCTTCTGTTTTGGGAAGTTTGACGTCTCCTCCTACCCCGTCACTACCAGATCCTGCGTCGTCATCTACGCCTGAGCCTTGGTCATCCTTGTCCGACTATCCCAACCCAACCACCTCGGAGTCGTCTTCGAACACGTCCTCGCAGTACTCAGAGTTCCCTTCCAAATCCGCTGTCATTATGGAACGTCTTGACGAGATGCTGGGGCGTGGACCAAAGAGCCCCGTTTGGCCGTCAGCGATCGACGATCCCCCTCGCAAGTTGCTGTTGGCAGCGCCCGTCCTCCAGGTCGTCAACTCTGACACGGTCAAGGATCGTTTCCTTTTTCTCTTCAGCGACGTCTTCATCGTTGCCAAGCCCATTCTTCAGGACCCAGACGCTCTCCTCGAGCTGACGAAGCCGAACCCTTCGGACAGGAAATTCGTCGTGAAGAACGTCGTGCTCATCCGCAATTTGCGCTTTAGCGGCGAACGTGAAGAGCCTCAATCACGCAACGTGCCTCGCAATGCTCTCACTCAGTCCTTCGTCGAGCAATTTGCCAACGACGCCGATCACGCCATCGTCTCTTTGTTCAACAATTTAGGACAGCCCGATGACCCCGTGGCGTTGGCACAGTTGTTCTGCCGTACACCAGAGATTGATCGTGCACAGCTCGGTGATTATCTCTCCAGGAGGACATCACGTGTCGTTCTCAAGCACTACCTCGATGTGTTTGGGTTCACCGGCGTCAGGGTGGACAAGGCGTTGCGCATCTTCCTGCAGACCATTAACCTTCCAACACGTTCCTCACAGGGAATTGGCCCCCTGGATATCCTGCTCGATTCCTTTGCTGGTCGGTGGTACGATGCCAATGGGAAGCAGGTCGCGTATGACAAGGACCTGGCCTGTAGGTTTTCAAGGGCGATCGTGCAACTCAACGAGGTTTTGCATGGAGGAATATCGCACGAACCTGGCTTGACCAGATACGTTGGGAGGAACGTTACCGTCAGGGACTTTTTGGATGCATTCAGGCGTCACGATCCTCGTGGTCTCTTGTCTGATGACACGCTTGGGGACGTCTATGAGTCCATCTACCGCGAGCCACTCACCCAAGCGCGCCACCCGTCTTCCACTGGACCACCGGAGATCACCGTCACCTTCAAGCGCGCACTGCCTTCTCGTCTGACTTACAAGGTGCAGTCTGAGCCGGTGGTCATACGTATCCCTCAGACCGACCCCAATTTCACGATCGAGCTGTTCGGACACAATCTCGCCTTCGATCCACCTGTTCTCTCGTTCGCCAAGTCATCGGAAGCGTCTTTCCGGGTGACAGGGACGCTGTTCGGTTTGACGACGATGTTGATGCTGCGCTCTGGATCAAACGCTCTGCTGTACGCCGGCCTTCCACCGAGCTGCCCCATTTCTGTGGAGCGTGCCTTTATGCGGAATACGTTTCAGGTTGCATTCCTAAACTACAACAACATGCCGCGAAGATACATGTTCAGCTTCGCCGACCCGCTCGTCCGTCACGAATGGGCAACCTCGTTGAAGAGATTAACGGAAGCATCGATGAACGTTTGCTCTGCTGGACCGAACGTTTCGCCGTTCCAAGCCAAATTCGCTCGCGCCGTTGGCGATATCGTATTTAAGGTGTTGCAGGAGACTCTGATTGGACCGGGAGCCTTTTTTGTCCAGGCGTCGTCGGGGAAGTTGAATAGCATGCTCAAACGTCTCGACCCCGCTGCGCAGTTTTCGTTGTCTTCTCGCGATATCACCGGATCTTCTGATCTAGTACGGTCGAAATCGAGGAGTAAGGTGTATCTTCTCCACGGACCTGGAAAACTTGAAGCCCCTTCCCATTCGAGAAGTAGCAGTGAGGACGATGGGAACGGGAGCGATCCACGGTCGCGAGGAGAGGAACGGCTATGGTCCGGAAAAGATTTGGAAACGTTTTGCCAGCAAAATAGCTCGATTACGCAAGTGGTTGAGCTGCTGCTGCCTATGATTTCCCATTCCATTCAATCGCAATAATATGTTGGTGAGTCGCTGGTATGATTCGATTCGGACAAGGCGCTGACGATTATCCATGTTAGGTTTCTCACCCTCGCTATCGATCTTGAGTCTGATCTATATCTATCGCTATCCCTTTTTACCTAGTCACATCTCTCATTAGTCCATTCATCATTTTACTAAGGGACACTTGCCATGTCGTCCACGTCATTCCCTCCATGTCAGCATCACTCCTTTTTTTTCATAATATGAATGGAAGAGTCGGTCGGTTTTAGAGGTGGTGAAATGACACAAAACCAAATTGGGTTCCTGGTAAACACGCGCAGGGCTGTCCAACCCGTGCGTTACTGGATTTGCCCTAGTCTACACGCCCCGTGTGGGTAGTACACCCTTGACTCCTGGATCTTCACTCTGACCAGCTCGTCGGCCACCATGGCAAGAACCTACGCCGACGTGAACGCTTCTCTAGGAAGCTCCTGGCACGACTATGGTTCGTACCGAGGTGACGTCCACCCCAAGCCAATAACAACCCTCGTTCCCAACAGAGAATTTCGACATCGAGTGGAGCTCGTCAGATCGTTATGAGATTATCGAACGCATTGGAGGAGGAAGGTATTCAGAGGTAAGGAAGCCGCTCTTCTTCGCCATCTTGCACCGCCGTGCGAACGCTTCAGCCCATCGTTCGATCACACTGACACATACACGCCTGGTGCGTAACCGAACAGGTCTTCAAGAGCATCGACGTGGTCAATTCGGAGACGTGCGTCATCAAAGTTCTCAAGCCCGTCGCCCCGAAGAAGATCAAGCGCGAAGTCAAGATCCTGCGCAACCTGACAGGGGGCGCCAACGTCGTTGCGCTGATGGATGTCGTCCGGGACCCTTTTGAGCGCTGTCACAGTCTCGTGATGGAGCACGTGGAGAACGTCGAGTGGAGGGTGCTCTTTGCGACGCTGAGCGAGCTCGACGTCAAGTATTATACGTTTCAGCTGCTCAAGGTATGTTCTCGATGTATCATTCGTTCGAGCGCTAACTGGTAGAGTTTTTGAACAGGCGTTGGATTTCGTGCATTCGAGAGGGATTATGCACCGAGACGTGAAGCCGGGGAACGTGATGATCGATCACCGACGACGAAAGGTGGGTATTTTCTTTCGTCTTGAGGTGTCGTTGAGATTTTTTTTCTTTTTCTTCTTCTTTTTGCTTCCCTTGGACCCATCTGAACGCTTACGCCAGTTGAGACTGATCGATTGGGGACTAGCCGAGTTCTATCATCCCGGCACGCCCTACCACATCCGAGTCGGGTCCCGCTATTACAAGGCGCCTGAACTGCTCGTCGGGTACAAGCAGTATGACTACAGTCTAGACATTTGGAGCGTGGGATGCATGCTCGCGTCGATGGTGAGTAAGCGCGCCCCCGGTGGGCGTAAACTTTGTTCACTTAAACCAATGAATGGATACGTCAGATTTTCCGCAAGGAGCATTTCTTCCGTGGAACGGACAACGATGATCAATTACTCAAGATACTGAGAGTCCTCGGTACGGATAGCTTCGATGCGTGGCTGAGAACGCATGGCATACCCTTTGAAACCGACCTTGATAGCCTTTTGCAAGTGTGAGTAGACCTGTTGGGCTGCATATTCTCGAGTTGACGTGTTCCCCTTCAGATACCCCAAACAACCCTGGTCCCGTTACGTTAGTCCCGACAACCACCACCTAGTCACCGCCGAGGCACTGGACCTCTTGGATAAAATTCTTCGATATGATCACCAGAAACGGCTCACAGCTCGGGAAGCCCAAGCCCATTCCTATTTCAGTAAGCACCCCCACACCGTATCTGCTCGCTTCAAGCGGTGTTTTATATTATGAACAGATTTGGTCAGACTCGAGGCAGCCTCCCAAAAGGAGGATTCTGGAGAGTATATCAGCGATTCAGGTTTTTGCTCCACGTAAACGATCAACCAATCGTGTTTCCTTTTTTTTCCTGCTTGCTTTTTACTGTAATATCATCAAAGCGTCGCAGGGTCGACGGATGTAGGTTTTCACACTAGTATTACATTTTGCTCTGTATGATCGTGGTGATGTAGCGATACATGTATGTACTAATCAATCGACCACTGGATGGTTTTTTGCTGTGCGTGAAACCAGATCAGGCGGACCAACGTGTCGGTGCCGTGAGTGATCCGGTAAAGAAATTGGCACAATGAGGCCGAGTACGTAGGTAAACACGCAGCGGCCAGGCATGTCTTCTGACGCGTGTTAATCATGCCATGACAAGGTGTTTTGGCCGCCAGTCTAAGATATAACTGAAACCCTGGTGAGCCACCCCTGAAACCCACATTTCTCTTTCGCGGCATAACCATCGACTTCCATTTCTTCCCCAATGGGAGCAGGCTGTCAGTATCGTTCGCGAGCGACGAGTTCGTCGACGCATGACTATTATTATGTGCCGTGCTCTCGCCCGAAGACGAGCGAGGGAAACGCACCACCGTTTTCCATGCCTCTGCCGCGCTTCCCGCTGCGGGCAGACATGACGTACCGGTGCGAACCCACTCCTCCACCCGACCCCGCGGCACACTGGCAGCGTGCGTCGTCACAGAACCACTTACCGCCGTCATCGCCGACGAGGGTCCGAGAGGACTGTGGATTCAAACCTGTACACAAGCAGAGCATCGAAGAGTGGGTCGAGGAACAGATCCATCTGATGGACCGCTCCAACTTGAACCAGGAGCGGAGAGTGCGGCCAACGATGGGGATGGAGATGGGAAAGGAGGAGCTGCGGCAGCGGATGCGGGACGAGCTGGTGTACGAATACGAAGCGGAAGCGCACAAGTGGATGAATCGGGAGGCGGAGATGCGGAGACGGGCGCAGGAGGAAGTGCGGCGACGGGTGGTGCAGGAAGACATTCGAAGGATCCAAGTCCGAGTGCGGCAGAGACGGGACAGCGAAAGGGAGGCGATCACGGAGGAGCGGAAACGGAGTATGGAGAGAGCTCAGGAGAAGGTTCGGAAGGAGCAGGCGCGGGTGGAGCGGGCTGTGCGAGAGGCGTGGCAGACGTACGAATCGCGGTGGGCTGCCTTGGCCGCGCCTTCGTCCTCTGAGACGCTCGTGTTCCGAGATATTCCCTGGCCGACGTTGGCTGGGCCTTCGCGGGCGGAAGAGCTGATGCCCGACCATGTCACCGAGTTCTTGTTGCATCCTGCGCATTCCCCAAACCATTCACGACGCGATCGGATTCGTGCCGCGTTGCTCCGGTGGCACCCCGATCGGTTCCAACGCATCCTGAATAGAGTCATCGAATCGGAGAGAGACGAGGTCGATGAGTGCGTAGGCCTCATCGCTAGGTGTCTGAACGGGCTATTGGCGAGGGAGGGGAAAATGTTACAGCAGGTGGGTCCTTAGAGTAATACGGAGCAGACATCGTGCTCAATCGATTTCCAGGTCAGATGATACCAACCTAGAAGTTTTGTTCGCGGGTTTTTCGGTCAATTATTTGCGAATGTAGCGTTGTATGAATATTGTTTGTAGATTACTGGATCTGTTTCTTCCTAGGTATCCTAACCTCGACCCGGGCCAATTTCACCCCACGCGGGTACTAGATACCCGCACGAACGGGCTTAATGATCGCGATTGACGGCTTATCCGCAAGTCGACGACGACAGCATGCACTGCACATGCGCTCCCTCACGTGGAACGCCGATGACGCTGACCAGTACACACGTTCTTTCACAACCAGCGTTCATGACAACCTTGACGCGCTCACACGCACCTTCACCTGTTATGTCGGTGACAAACTTGCGCGCACACACCTCACTGAGGGCCTC
>JBBPME010000175.1:0-43342 GCA_038090155.1 Rossbeevera pachydermis
CGGCAGCAGCTGACACCTGAGGACTAATCTAGCAAAGGGCTAGACTCACCGGAAGGTTCAGACGGGAGGTTGAGGTTAGCACATAGTGGTTGAGTACAAGATGCTATTAGAACTCAGATGTGGAGTCCGAATATATATACATGTGATTATGTAATACTACTAAATGTGGAATGAACTAATGTTCATTCAACATCTAGGACTCAAGGGGGCCAAGTATTTATACTATGGAATACAAGGCACGGACCATGTAACTATGTCTACCCTAATATAACCATGTATATGCCATGAGGCATAAGGCTATATACCATGAGTTAGCAATGAGGCAAGGCAGTGGGCCATGAGGCCGAGGTCTAGGTTATGATGTCATAAAGAAGAAGATAAGAAGACAGGAGGTAGCCATGAGGCGGGCTAGACCATGATGTCATAGATAAGAGATAAGGGGCTGGACCAAGTGACTAACTAGGTGAAGGGTGAAGGAGGAGGTCCAGACCAGGGGCAGTGCTGTGCTTAGTCAGCAAGGGGCTAAGAGCCAGTGATAGGCACTAACAAGGCCTGATAAAGATAACCTAAGAAGTGATAAGATAATCATAAGTGGGCAGACTCTATAGCAGGTGAAAGGGAATGCTTAGGGTTATGGATCAGGAACCATATGGTCAGGTTAGGGCAAAGTTAGGTTGCTTTGATGCAAGTTTGCAATAGTTACACCTTCATTTTCAACCTAAGTCATAAGCGGCTGTGTTATCTTATCTAAGCATGCATCTACCTTATTGCATCTAAACACTTGTCATCATATCATATCTTGTCACATGACTTCAGTCTAGACCATTATGATGTCACACCTCATGGTTAGCACATGTATCAGGCATGGTAACTCTATTGCAATAGTCCAGACTCTTGACCCCCTCAACCCTCAAGACGTCCCCAGTCCCCTCATCTCTTAGTTGTCTTGATCCCTCAATCCTCAGGACCCCTAGCCTTTTGTCCCTCATTCCAAGACCTTCCTCTCAAGGCTACACTTGTTCCCACCCAGAGCAAGTGTAACAGTAATAATGCTGACAATAGAGGTCCAAAATCCAGTGTTGATAGAAACAACAATTGATCACCCAAGAATGTGATCAGTGCTTCAAGTCATAAGTATTCAGAATTGAGTTAGTATATGCAGCATGTGTGAATGAACAAAAGCCTGAGGAGGAGGAAGAAAAAACTTACTTTGCATTGATTCTTGTTCTGCCTTGTACAAGCAAAATGCACATAGTAAGGGTAATAACCACATTAATTACAGCAGAAACACAAGTTGATGCTGCTACAAGAGCCTACAGCCCATTCAATTTTGACAATTAAATTAGAAAAGATACCATACCACCAGTACTTTAGAATGTGAAATATCTTTCACATTAGAATGATCTGATACATTGATGGTGTAATCTAAAGGATCATGTTCAACATACTAAAGCAAAACCAAGTATAAAGTAAGCTGACAGATTGCTATGACTGAAATTCAAGTATTTTAGCTTCTAGAAGAGAAATAGAAATGATGTACTGACAGGGTTATAAAATAATACAGGGTCTAGTAATCACTGGAAATGCAATTTTAAAGTACCCTAAGTTTACTACATATATGGAGAATTAGTTTCACCAGTGTAAAATATCATAAAAAACAACATACAGAACCAGATGTGATATATAAAATACAATTGTATAGTAGCAGAAATCATAATCTAATGGGATAGCAATTAGAATGAATGATTACTTTGAAAAAGACATACTGAAATTATAGGGGGGATAAAGCCAAATCTAATGTAACATTGTAAATTCTGGCTCAACTTTGAAAAGGCTTGTAATAATATAACAACTCACTTATCTATAGCACAAGCTGCAATGCAACTACCAAAGCTTGAAATGAAGGTATTCCAAGCTAGCATTTTTGAATTCATGACCATAATCTCCACATTACATGCAATACTTACTTGAAGCACATACAAAAATCTTGTGGATAGTGTCTAGCAAAAAGACCACAAATACCTATCATATTGGTGAGGATAATATTCACAAGTAAATGTAAATCTGTAAAAAAGTAAAACCCAGTAGCATGACTTACTAGCAACTTCAAATGAACTTTGTCTGTGTGATATCTCGGCTATACTTAAATTTCCATTGCAGTGAAGTCATTTGTAGGGCCCACCGAACAAAGTAAATAAATCTATGAACACTAGCATTGACATTGTGAGAGTCAAGGCAATGATGTATGACATACATTTGCATAGCACTGATACCATACAATACCAATGAAATGAATGTCCCAGCAAGAGGGGGTCCAAGAGTGAGGTCCAAGTCTGGCAGTCCGCACACAGTCAACTTGTGAAGAATTTGCACTGTGCCAATAGACATGATAACCAAGGTGTTGGTGTCCAGATCCCAGAAGGATAGAAAGGGAAAATTGGGTGAAATCGGAAGAAGATGCATCCTTAAGTACTGGAATAAAAGCAATGTAGTTGAAATCAGCTGGCTCCACCGGCATGATACATCAAATTGTGGTACGTACAGTAACATACCACTTGGCTCCGAGTCTACGGATCATACATCAAAATGCCAGTATGATATCTTTGCACCCGGCTTTTATGGTAAGAGCGTGTGGTTTTCACAATGGAAGAGTTGATGGGTCAAGTACGTGCAGTGTTGTTGTTTTCTAATGTGATGACCCATCTCTAGATTTCAGATTGCAGGCATAAAGGTCACGTGAATAACGTCGACCAACACCATCATCCTCGCTATGAGCAACATCTTCGGAAGTACGACTTCACAACAACAACCAGCGACGGGAAGTAATATTTTCGGAAGTACCCCCGCGTCCCAGCCACAGCCAGCAGCAGCGGGTGGTCATTTTGGGAGTACAACTTCTACTCAGCAACCCTCGACCACCACCACGCAGCCCACCACGACCGGTAGTATCTTCGGTACTACCAATCAGCCTGCATCGGGAGGAAGTATATTCGGTAGTACAACACAGCCTGCAGCCGGAGCGAACATATTCGGTGGCGGGACAGCGCAACCTGCTGGAGGAGGGGTCTTCGGTGCTGCCAATGCACAACAACCACAACCACAGCAACCGCAACAAACGGGGGGCTCCGTGTTTGGTGTTACTCCAACACAGCCTGCGGGGGGAGGTCTTTTCGGGGGCGCGAACGCGCAACAATCTCAACAACCACAACCAGCAAGTGGCTCGATATTTGGTGCTGCTCCAACGCAACCTGCTGGGGGAAATCTCTTCGGGGGTATGAATGTGCAACAACCGCAGCAGCAGCCGGCGGGTGGCTCGTTGTTTGGTGCTGCAACAGCGCAACCCGCTGGGGGAGGACTGTTTGGTGCTACGAACACGCAGCCGCAACAGCAACAGCAGCCAGCGGGTGGCTCATTGTGGGGAAATGCGACAGCGCAATCTGGTGGGGGAGGTCTCTTCGGTGCCACGAACACGCAGCAGCAGCAGCAACAGCCAGCGGGCGGCTCGTTGTTCGGTGCTACGACAGCACAACCCCAGCAATCTGGCGGCGGTTTGTTTGGCACCAGTACGACCAGCACACAGCAGCAACCTTCCACTGGGCTCTTTGGAGCCACAAATACGACAACCCAGCCCACTCCCAATATCTTTGGGAGTACATCCACGACGACGGCTACGCAGCCTTCTTCCGGTCTCTTTGGTATCACGACGACCACACCTGCTCAAACAGGAGGGCTCTTTGGGACCTCTACTTCCTCGTCGAACCCTCTGTTTGGGAGCAAATCCCCTTCTAGTATCTTTTCTACCCAGCCCACGTCAACTGGGACGAGCATGAGCACTATTTCGCCTCCAACGCTTTTCGGACAATCCACTATACAAAATTCGGCGAATACCACACAACCCACCACCACCTTCTTCGGACAGTCTGTCCAACAACCACAAAAACCGATTGGATCCCTCTTCGGATCTACCACCCAGCCGTCGACCACAGGAACTCTGTTTGGTAGCACACTTGCTCCCCCGACCTTGGGCACTGGGCTAGGCGCGGGATCAATTCTGGGAAATTCCATCTCGAGACCGTCGCCGTCAGGGTTTGGCGCTAGCTCCCAACAACAGGATCCGCAGAGTCAGTTTGTGGCTCTGGTACAGAGAATCGATTCCATTGCCGAAGCTTGGAATCCGAATTCGACCCAGTGTCGCTTCCAGGTAAGTGTACGAAAGCGTAAAGAGATACGAATTAACGAGCGGTATTCGCAGCACTACTTTTATAACCTAGTCGATCCAGCTCTCGTAAGTCAATACGGCCGGCCCGCTAACGCAACAAACGAAGCCCTCTGGCAGAGAGCTGTAAGAGAAAATCCGGATCCCAGTTGGTGCGTGAACATGCTTGAATAGAAGTTTGGCTCTAAAGTCGTGTTTTCAGCATGGTACCCGTACTGGCTGTTGGTTTTGATGCCCTTAATGCTCGCGTTGAAGCACAATCTAGCCAAGCGACTGCGCAACAAGAGAAACTAAAGGTACCTTCGTTATACTGTGCTGTTTGCCATGAGCTGATCGCGTTGTTTAGGAACTCAAAAAGGGATTACAGGCCCTGACAGCAGCTCATACAGATACAACACTCTCTCGGCTGCATCGCGCTCTATCCCAACATACCCAACTGTCTCAACGCCTTCTTGGGTTAGTCCAGCATCTACATCTCCTCATTCCAGCTGTTCGATCCTCTTCCATACGCCCTGAGGAAGAGGCATTGCGGGTCGCGCTGGAGGAGATGGAGGAAGATCTGCGGAGACCTGGCGGGATGAGCAAGATGAAGAGTAAAGTGAACGAGCTATGGGCATTGGTTGGCGCCATCAATGCAGCCAGGGAGCGCGGAAGGAAGACTGGCGGTGAAGGGGCGGTAGAATGGACAGTTGTGGACGAAGACGGGCTGAAACAAATAACACAGGTTGGTCGTCTTGGGCAAACCCACGAAGGTTTGCTGATTGTTGGCAATAGATACTTTCGGACCAACAGGTGGGTCTGCAACACCTGACGAAAATACTGCAACGGAATCTCAAGGATCTCGGCGTTATCATGGGAACGAACGGCGAGGAAGAGATTGCGGACAGGAGATTCTCGGCTTCGCCTTCTCCGTTGAATGGATCAACGTCGACGTTGCATGCGAGCGCTCTGCGGTAGATTTGGTGTATACAATATTTGTATGTGGTCGCCGGGAAACAAAGGAAGGCGTGTGAGACCGCGTAGTACAAATGAGACCAAGTAAGAAGCTAGTCGATGTCGACATTCATAGACGACGGCTACACGCACAGGCCAAAACGTCGCGCGACGTCGACGAGGTGGACATTCAAAGCTTCTGCGACTCGGTCTGATCAGACCACACGATGCGCTACCGTACACTCGAGATTCGCTGGCACGACTCCAAGCCCATATCAACCTGCGACTTCCAGCCCGTTCCATTCAAAAAGGCGCGTCCGACTCAAGAGAAGAACTTCGCATCTCAGTTCTACAAGCTTGCAACAGGCGGAGAGGACAATCATGTTCGCGTACGTCGACCTCTCTAATTAGACGCGCTCCTCGCCTCACTCATCGCGTGCACATAGATATGGATGGTACACCCCAATATCATTCCTCAATCCATCGCAGAATCAGGCGATACTTCCGTTCCACCACGACCCCCACGCGTTGAGTATCTCGCGACCCTTGCAAAGCATTCTGCGCCAGTCAACGTTGTCAGGTTTTGTCCGAACGGTGCGTGTCCGTGATTTTTTTTTTCGATATCTTCGCTTACGTGTGATTCGTTCAGGAGAACTCATCGCTTCAGCTGGGGACGGTATGTTCTATATCGACCCTGACCTTTGCACCTCCTTGTAATGCCCTACAGATGGAATGATTATCGTCTGGGCCCCATCCAGCACACCGCCGCCTGCGACCTATGGGAGTGACCATAGCTCCGAGGACCTTCAGTATGAAAAAGAGTACTGGAAACCTCGTACAACATTTCGGTTGGCTATCGATACATGTCCTGCGGTTTGGTCTAATCACGCTCTAGGTGCACCACCATGCAAGTGTATGACCTTGCATGGAGTCCCTCAGGGGAGTATATTCTCGCTGGCAGCACCGACAACTGTGCTCGCGTCTTCACAGCAGCAGACGGTACAATTTCTCTCTTCTTTGCCCTCCGTCACCAAACTTCATTTGTTCCTAGGCAAATGTGTTCACGAGATAGCCGAACACAACCATTACGTGCAGGGCGTTGCCTGGGATCCCCTGAACGAGTACATTGCGACGCAGAGCAGTGACCGCTCCATGCACATTTATCGCATCTCCACCAAACAAGGATCTTTCGAGGCTCACGCGGTTGGGAAAAACGCTCGTATGGCCTTTAACCACTCTCGCACGCCGAGCACGCAAAGCCGTATCAAGGGAGCATTCATGCGCGAATCCACCAGTGACGTAGAGAGCACTCCTGCGGATCAGAAGGAGGAACGGGACTTTTCCCAGTCGGGCAATCACAGCTCGATCGCGTACCCGCCGACTCCTGCTACCTCTGTAACGAGCACGCCATCTGCCATGTTCCCCCCGCCCACATTTGAACGTCCATCTTCGCGGCGCTCGTCTTTCAGTGGTTCTAATGCCCCATCGTCGCCGGCCCACTCTCACTCCCACTTCGCCAGATACGGCCGTTCCCCCTCGCCTATGCCACCTCTTCCCGCCATACGTGCCTTGCCCTCACCAGCCTGGTCAACCATAAAATTATACGGAGATGAAAGTTTCACAAACTTCTTCAGGAGGTTGACATTCAGTCCCGATGGCGGATTGTTACTCACGCCCGCCGGACACTTTGAGGACCTGTCTTTCGATGCGGGGGTCAAAGGGGACGAGACGCCTTCCAGGGGTCGCAAGAGCCGATCGTCTGACAAGATCGGTAGCTCGAATCCGACACAGAGCGAATTAGCCGACCCAAACTCTGCCTCGTCCGTCTTCATATATTCTCGCGCCAACTTTGCGCGTCCGCCCATCGCCCAGCTTCCCGGACACAAGAAAGCGTCTGTTGCGGTCCGTTTCTCTCCCATCCTGTATGAACTACGAAATGGCGTCGTCGGTGCCGGAGGTGAAGAAACGAAAACTGCCGTTGTGGAGAAGGACAAAGAAGGAAAGCTAGTTGTTGATCTCACCAGCGGTGACGGTGGGTTAGCACAGGAGCCGTCCACCCGCCCCCAGTTTCTTGCTGCTGGCTCCGACGTCTCAGCGGTGCGCTCTCCTTCCCTGCTTCCGCTCAAACAGCCCAGCTCCAATGTATCTTCACCCTCAAAGACGTCCACCCCCACTCTTCCACCCGCTACCGGGTCGGTGTTCGCGCTCCCCTACCGGATGCTCTACGCAGTGTTGACGATGGACACTCTCACCATATATGACACGCAACAGGCCGGACCAGTCTGTCTATTGACCAAGTTACATTACGATGAATTTACAGATCTGTCGTGGTTCGTGACCTTTCTTCCTGCCCACTCAACATTAATTTACATCTACGCCTGTACAGGTCTCCAGACGGACAGGCGCTCGTGCTCTCTTCACGAGATGGCTATTGCACGCTGATCGTCTTTGACGAGATACTCCCGGTGCACCATACCCAGCAATCGACGCTCCAGCTACAATCGATAGCTCAGCACAACTTTGTGCCGCTTACGTATGCGCTACCGGGGTCGATTACTAGTCATGCTGCCCCGTCGACTCCGTCTAGTGCAACGGCGGGTCTTCCTATCATTGCGCCGCCCATCGTTCCGGCGAAACGAGCTCAGGTGCAAGCGAACGAATCGACCGTGCAACAAGCGTCGACGTCCAAGTCGGCCGTCGAGGAATCTGGGCCTCTTACCGTGGGCAGTTCCGGCACGGACGAACCGGTGGCGGCGGCGGAAGATACGAAAGATCAGCCGCCAAAGAAAAAGAGGAGGGTCGCTCTAACTCGAGTGGCTGATATCGGGGCATGAGCGCGGCGTGTATATGATAACATTTGTGTCGTTTTGTGCGTTTCATAACTTTACGTCCTGTTTTAATAGTTCTCTTCTCAATATCGGTTTGTCCGCAAGGTAGCTTTTTTCTTCCCCCTTACTTATCTTGGCATTTGGACCCGAAGTCAGCTAGAGTGGTCTGTACGTGTAGTGATGCAATGAGATGCGGTTGATATTAATACACAAAGTGCCTGAACAAGCGTGATCCAATCCGGCTGGTCCGCGTCTGTACGTCCAGAGATGCGCACGCATGTAATACTACCGCCGGGTCCTAACCACTCCATACCGACCTAAATTACCCAGTTTTGTTTTTGCTTCTCTTGCCAACCTGGGCTTGGAAACCGCTCTTGATGGCATTGACGGATCGTCGTGAGCCACATGATTCGCACGACATGAAGAATATACGGTTCTCCTTAGTGAGAAGGGTGTCTGGTGACTTGCAGGTTTTGCAAGTGACATATTCGACTATAATAATAAATGATCCACGACGGTGTCAGTGGACAGAGCTGATCCTCGGATGACAGGACTGACCGATATACCTCCTCAACACGTTCTCCACCTGTTTGGGTTGGAAACGGCCCTTGATGACCAATCTACCTGAACCATCGACGCTTCCAGTCGTGCCCATCTCAGCGAAGAGGAACTGAATGACGTGTTCGGGAGATCGATGCATGCGTTTGCAGATATCTGCCACGTTCGCGAAGATGGAACGACGGACGCCCTCTCGGAGGATTTGGGGTGGGGCGATGGTGTAGCGCTTCCCTGCGGATGTAAGGAGGGACGGGTTTGAGGCGTGGAGCGAGACGTAGAAGCGAGTAAGGAGCTGTAGAGGGATAAGATAAACGGGGAAGGGGAAGGGGTCAATCGTACCTCTTGATATGTGTAATCGCGATCGCTCGTAAGCCAAGGTTCGGTGCCAGAGTCAAGGCCAGTAGGTGCTTCTGGCCGCGCGAACGGATCGTCACCGAGTTCCGCTTCGTCGATCTCGTTGAGGTGCTCGCCATCGTCCATCTCCACGTCCTCCGCGCCTTCTGCGGTGTCGTTCGTTTTCGATTCCTCCAGTTCCTTTTCAAAATCCTCCATTGCCTTCTTCTTGGATGATTTCTTCTTCTTCTTCATGTCGGAGAAGTCGAGGTCTTCAGAGGCCACCGGGGCAGCGGGGCCGCCCATAGGGGTGGATGTGCCAGAGGCTTCATCGCCCTGATTTCCAGAGACACGTAGGATCAGACACGCAGGGGCTGCGAGGGCATACAGAACGTACAAAATCCATTGGGATGTCCTTCTTCTTCTTCTTCTTCTTGAGGCCCTCGGGGAACATGGACTTGAGCTCATCGTCCTGCTTCTGATCGTCTGCATCGACATCGCCGCCCTCTGAGGTCTGGTTGCGCTTCATCTGCTCATGTACTGTCGTGGGCCCGAGGTCTACCGCATCGCCGTTCGTCGTCGTGCTCTCGATCGTGGTTGGGGCGGGGGCGGTGGGGTCTGCGTCTGGTCCGAGCGGGTCCTCGGTGAACGCGACGGTCTTTTTTTTGCGCTTTTTGAGGGAAGGGTCGAACAGAGGCTCTTCTGAGGCCATGATTGTGTCGTCGTCGTCGTCGTCGTCGTCGAGGTCGATGGGTCGATGTCGAGGCAGGTCTTTGCCGATTATTTGAGTCGGCGCACGAATATCGACTAGCTCAGCTAGAGTGCCGATGTTTTCCGAGTTCGCATTTATAACTTTGCAAGATGTTCGCCAGGCAGTCCGTCGTCCGTCTCGCTGCTCATCGTAGCGGCGCTGCCCCTCAAAATGCCCGTAACATGGCCACGCTCCGTGAAATCGAGCTGCGCCTCAAGTCGGTCAGAAACATTGAGAAAATCACCAAAGTATGGGGCTTTCTTGTCTTCCTCGTCGCCACTGCTCAGCTGTCTTGCGTAGTCAATGAAGATGATTGCCTCTACAAAACTTGCAAAGGCACAGCGCGCCATGAACGCAGGCAAAGAATACGGCATTGCGAACTCCGGTGCGTCCCGCTCACCCGCACCCGCACCGCCAGTCTATTCCTAACGCCGACGCAGAAATCTTTGACCACACGCCCTCCGAGACACCCGCGAAGCGCAAACTCTTCATTGTCGTCTCCTCCGACAAGGGTCTCTGCGGTGGTATTCATTCCTCTGTCTCGAAAGCGACCCGTCGCGCCATCGCAGACACGGAGAACCCCGTCGATGCCGACTCCCCAATCATGGTCATTGGCGACAAGTCCAAGGCCCAGCTTTCCCGCGTCCTTGGCAGCAATCTCGCCCTCACTTTCAACCAAATTGGACGCGACATCCCCACCTTTGCGGATGCTGCAGGCGTTGCGGATTTGATCGTTACGAGCGGCGCCGAGTATGATTCCATCGCTATCGTGTACAACAAATTTGTTTCGGCCATCTCATATGAGCCTGGTGTCGTCGAGGTTGCCAATGAGAACACGTTCAAGGAATCACGTAGGTTTTTCCTCCATGCGTAGTCTGCGGATCATACTCATGGGCGTTCTTTCCAGCCGGGTTCCGCGCATATGAGATGGAGGACGACGTAACAAAGGACCTTGCAGAGTTCTCACTAGCAAACGCCGTCTATGCTGCCCTCGTCGAAGCACACGCGTGTGAGCAAAGTGCTCGGTACGTACGCACTAATGCCAACGCTATTTCACTTGACGTTCCTTCACATCCAACAGTCGCAACGCCATGGACAACGCATCCAAGAACGCAAAGGATATGATTTCCAGACTTACGATGCAGTACAACCGTGGTCGTCAAGCCGCCATCACGAATGAGTTGGTTGACATCATCACTGGTACGTTGATTGTTTCAGACCATGATGGACCTTTTGATTGGCACTGTTTCCGACAGGTGCAAGTGCTCTGTGAGATCATTGCTTGCTCGGCTGCTATACTATTCTTCGTCGCGCGTCATCATTATAGACAAAATCCATCATTCATATCCATCCTTTTATGAGATGAGTGTAATCGCGTTGAGAACGATCAGTCGAATTGTGTCCAAGGGAAATAATGCACCCCACAATATCAATGCCACTCCCTCGTACCTTTGAGTTAATTGTGCACAGCCTTACCACTAAGCTAGGAAAGGTACATGTAAGTTTTGTGTCATCTCCAAAACGCCATGAGACAAATGCAATCAGAACTGGGCTGTTATCAGAATGGTGGCGATCAAACATCAAAGGTAGGTTTCTTACACGGAGTGGTTGGAAGAACCATTTGTTTTTGCCGCTCTGGTACCGCTCCTCAAGCAGCTTCTTTATGTTCTTGCGGGCATTCTCCCGTTGTGTGGGTTCCTTGAAAGTCTCTGCTGCGACCGTTCCCTTGAGACTCTCTAATTCCAAAGCGTAACGCGTGGGGAACAGATGCGAGTAGTTGACAGTCTTCCGGAGACGAAATTCAGTCACTACATGGCGGATGGTCGGCTAGAAAATTGAATTGACCTTGATGAAAGGCTTTACTCTGCTCCTCCGTTGCACCTTCTTAGTGCCCATACGGCGGGTGACCTTTCTCGGGTAACGCTCGATGCCTGCAACGATCGCGTGAGGGTAGGGACGTTCCTTGGTTCCCTCGTCCACCTGCTTGATAACGACGACCTTCTTGCCTGCCTGGCGGCCCTGCAAGACGATGGCGACCTAAATATATGCGGGTCAGTGAACCTCCTGCGGTCGTCCCAAAGAAATCGCTACTTTTCCTGGCTTGTAGACTGTATCACGTTGGGTCAGTACCAGGCTCTGGTAACACAGGAGAACGAGAACGCACCTTTGGGCATCTTGACGTCGGCACGGGCGGTGTAAAAGTACTTGTAACTTGGCTCTCGTCAGTTGGGGTGCCTACGCTGAACCTTGGCAGCCACTCGGCGATCTCCGTGTATACTGTACAGTTATACAGATTAAGGTTTGAGTTGTTTATGGTAGTGGTGGCGGTGCATAATGCGACTTCATTTCTGATAATATGGCGCATTCTGCTGAGATACTCTATCGGCAATTTCTGCGATGCGTCCGCTCCGTCGTCCGTGGATCCCATCGGTGGGTATTCCAGGAACACTGATCAATGCCAAGGATAATATATACATGACGTCCAGACCAACGGCGGGGCACGAGATAGTCCCCGACTACTCTATAAATACAACGGCACGGACCTCATTAGGTTCGGTGATCTATTCACACCACGGGGTCCCTTTTCCGAACTGCCATGACTCAGGATCGGAAGTGTCCGTGCCACTTTATCGACTTGTGTCATGTATCATATTGCGAACCTTCGTGTGTTTACAGGTTCGACATTCGCGTTCAACCCTGAGGCCTGAGGTTTGAGGATGGAGGAGACGGAAAACATCGTCATTTCCACGCCATTTGGGCGGGTCTGGACTCTACTTATGCATGGAGTGTGTGATGAATTGTTGTTTTTATTTACTAATCAACGGCACCACAAGATTATTCTTCTGTCGTCCTATTTTGACAACGGTCCGTAATCATCGGCCTGATTATCATCGCAGCTGTGCTCGTTCCCAAGCAAACGATGCGCCGACGGAATCTTCTCAGGCAGGAACGTAGAGCCCGAATCATTGTCAGTCGCTCAATCTGCGCGCCGCATGTGATATCTATATATTTTTACCCGCAATGAAACTTGACCATCTGGTTTCAGAATTGGTACTACACAGCAAAGCCTGCATTGCCACTTATCCCCAAGCATATACTGCCAGGAATGGTAGCATTGCGTAGCTTGGGCTCATTTAGGCAAGAGCCTGGAAAAGCAAGCGAACGCTGATTTCGCGGACTTGAACTGTGCCATAACCGCCAGCCAGCCGACAAATGAGCCCGTCGCTAATCGTGTTAAATTCATTGTTTGAGTCGCCTTACAGCAGAAGAATAAACAAGCTACCCGCCTCATGACGAGAAGCCTACACAAAAGATTTCTCGTACTCGGGTTACGTGTAAAGTGGTTGCTCAAAATAGTCCCCATCTACAAAATTGGGGCGGGTTCCTATCGTTGTATGGCGTTCCGCCACGATCAACATTCAACATATTCCACACTAGGGACGGAATGGCATGTGCATATTGTCAACAACAATCGCCACGTACCTCCCAACGAGAAGAGCCGACCCAAGTTACCAATTTCAGTAGAACAAAAAATAATTACACCATTCCAGTGTTCAAATTAAAAGTCCACATACTGCTGCAGATTTTTCACCTCTACAACACTACAAGCACCAATGAATGGAGTAAATCTGTAAGCTTCATGCCAGCCGCAATGGCATTTACAAGAGGGAAGCTATTGAACCGACTGGTAGAGCGAAGGGGAAGCGGGTATTTAATTCTTATAGCAAGCTGCGATCAAAACAAAGAGTGAACGATGCGGACAATGGCATTAAAAAATCTAGACTCAGAGGATGGTGACTAGAAAGAATGATGAGTAACACCGAATGCAACAACAGCGGAAATACTTACTAGGAGAGCAGTTAATGCTGATGATACCGCTGAAGTTGTCATGGTCACAACAGACAGTTTGTTGAGAACTGAAAAGTTTAAGACTAAGACTAAGGGAAGGTGCCCAGAATAACCACAGCGTACCAGTCTGAACCAGTTCCGGCGATACCAGTGCAGGAGACACCGACTTTGGTGCCAACTGGTACATTGACTCCAAGCGTTGAGATGAGGTCATCCGCAATGCTACCCGAACCGGATGAATGCACGGAATTGCAGCACTGGGTATTGCCTCCCGTGCCGCATGTCGAACCACCCGGGGAACCCGAGGGCCAGCCACGACGAGCAGCTGTATGGGATATGGAGCTAGTCTGGAGAAACATCAACAACGGAGACTCACCTTCGACGGGGGTGGCACGCTTTCCAGGTGCCTTTGGGTTAAGGCCGCGTGCGAAACGCTGAGCATTGCTTTCCGCAGACACGACGGTCACAGCAGCGATGAGGGCGAAGACGGCAGAGACCTTCATTGTGGACGAAAGGATTGGATTGCTAAAGGGAGCGGGAAGCAGCTGGAAGAAAAACAGCGGTTGGAAAGAACGGCGTGATGGTGGTCAGATTATATACTTGTCGGGGAAATGAAGAAAGAAGGGTCAGCTCATCGGCAATCGGCAATGTCGTAATTTAGGGTTAGGGGAACCAGTTCGCGAACTGAAATCCCCGGAGATCCGACTCGATCGTTGATTGCTTCCTCCGTCCGCTCGAACACCTGCATCTGCAGTGCATAGCGTTCCCTTCGACGTTCAAAATGACACGGAATCATAGTACATATTGTGACAATCCATCCATGCTCCGATGTCAAAAGTGACACTTCCCGATTTGAATCGCGAACGAGCCGGTGTGTCGGGCTCACTCAGCCTTGTTCCCGCGTTTGCCTCCGCTTGAAGCGCTTGCCGCGTCCGCGTCGCTACTCTTGTACCCTTACTGTATTCCCCATGCCGATACCGAGCACCTAGAAACTTACTTTCTCTCTCAGCATTCAGATAATCAATTAACATTCAGCCTGCAGCGTGCTATGTATATGTGCTCGTTTCAAGTTAAAGCCACTTCACCGTGCTGGCATGGCGAGCTAGTTCGTGAGTCATAACGTTTCTGGCCGCATAGTCCTGTCGTGTACGTACACTTGGACGACTCGGCGCCACTCATCGGTTGAACCACCCTGACCGGCAAATGTCCGATTTTGACAGCTCGAAGTCGTTCGATGCGGCAAACGTTCCATTCATGCCGTTACCGTTGATTTTTGTTAGGAAAACTTCTTGTGTTGCAGTATATCCCTTTGAATAATAAGTACTAAGTGGCCGGCGAAGAAGTATTACAAATATCACCCTCTTTGTACTAGTAGCTTCAAGCCTTGGTACCACCTTACAAGATTTGTGTCTGTGAATGCTACAAGTTACTTTTCCCAAGCGAAATTCCGCTAGCGCTCGGCCCTGAATTCCATTTTTTAATTTATTACAATCGGAAGAAAAGCTAGCGACTGCTACTACTATGTAGTGGGTAAGGACAGTAGTAGTAGCAACGTGACGAATTATGATGGAAACCTGAATCAAAAAAAATAGCCGGTCCGCCACTCGCAGGCACTGGCAGGCTTTACGATATTTTGTTGCGTAAATGGGACCCTGAATTTCGAATTTGAGAGAACACAATATGGCATGAAGCCAACTCTCGTACGAGAATGAGCGCCGACTTTTTGTAGAATGAATCTCACTCCTAAGGACCTCAAGCCTTCAAGTGGAACATCCAAGATGCTCCATTTCATGACCAGCCCTTATCCATGTAGTAGCCTTAGCGCTGCTTATTGCAGTTACAGCGGCCAATGCTCAACTAGAACGGCGGCTCCCCATTGACATCCATTCCGGGTCCTCTTAGAATGGTAGCTTCGAATTCGATGCATGTGAGCCGCGCTGTTTGATCGCCTTGCGTAGCCTCAACTTACGTCACCAGCACCCACACCACAACTGTGGCTGCTCAGGATATTCTTGCAACTTATCGGCGCCTCGTTCCAACGCAGCCTTCTTTGTACCTACCTTCTGGTACGAGGTTCAGAATACAACGTCATCTCATGACCTCGTGCTTATTTACAGCCTGCGAGCCATTCCTAGTTTGCCATGAGTTCGTAAGTAGGCTTGGCTGGTTGTTGTGAATAAACATATTTACTGTCGGAGCGGCATATGCCTAAAATAAGTAGCAGGGGAACCAGAGATAAGTAATGAGTACGCATAGCAGTTACTAAGCACCAGCATCGAGTGTCCCTTGAATCAGTGGAGTTTGAACCAAGACAGGAAGTAAGAAACCCGGGTAATGCGGCGTGAATAGCTATAACGGGGTCCTTCTGCTCACCACAGAACAGATAAAGAAAACTACACCATTCAAGGATATGGGTGCCTTAGACGGGGCGTATCATTCGATTGATAAGATAACCCGGGACCTGGGACTTTACGGAGAGCCGAAATCGCCCCATCGTGTTGAAGATATAGGATTTTCCTCTAAGGTGTGAACGATGCTCGGAAACCGTGCCGCACGTTGATCGACATAATAACGTACTGTTTACGATGAGCCTTGAAGAGCGATAATGATAGGAATTTTTGCATGTCCTCTGAGAATTGTCCTAAGTATACGTGCTTGCTCTGTGCCGCATCACCTTTTGTAGTGCGGTAAAGGTCGTTCATGCGAATCGAACTAACTATAATGTTAATTATACGCTGGTAATTGCAACGCCAAGCTTGGCAACAGCGTGCGTAGGCGTAGAGTCGAGGCACATGATGTACTGCAACACTGCCTCACTAGCTTGTGTCCGGCCTACTCTCCAGTGGAAGCGATGGGTCCGTGAAGCTGCAATTGCACTTCACACAGACAAAAAACAGGATCATACGCGTTTCCTTCCGTTTTGATTGATCTTGGTAGAACACCGCACTGAAATGAGGCGTGAATGATGGTCGGGAAGATGGAGGTAAAAATCACGAACTCCTCGTGGCCACAACGCGGGCATGTGATGTTTGAGTGGGCCTAACAGGGAATGATAGATGAGCTGACCGCTGTATGAGCGTGAGCACTGATCAGAAGACCACGAACCAGTGTTGGATCCAAACCCAGATCGTTCGTCACTCCCACCTGCTCCCTGTCGTGCGCCCATTTAGCTCGTGTACGTAACATAAGAGGAAGGGATCGCGCCGCCGCCAGCTCCACACATGTTCTGTACATGCTTTACGGGGCCGCCAGGATCGAAACTCACTTGGTGACGGTCAATAAGTCGTTCCTATACACACACTTGTTATCGCCGATTTCAAAGTGCTCGCATATTCGACACGCGTAAACCATGATGCGCCGTTGTGGATCAGCTTTCGGGTAGAGGAGATTGTTGCATTCCGAACAAAAGTGCAGGGAAGCCTGATAATGGCCAAATTACCAAGTTGGTCACCGCTAACAGAGTTGGATGAACAAACCATGTGGTGAACGACAAGTTACTTTTAAAACTCCGCCACTAGACGATGCCCACAGCTCGGTCCTTCCGTTTGGCGTATGTCGGTCTCTGGCTGATTCGCGCGTGGTTCGCACTCTTTGGAACAGGGTACATACATCCTGACGAACACATGCAAAATGGAGAAATCACAGCTGGTACCTCCTTTTTTTGGTTTGAATGACAGCACCTTTATTGATGTGAGCGAGAAGGTAATATCCTCGGTGTTTATTCTGTGACCACTTGGGAATGGCACCCGGCCATGCCGCTCAGATCGGTTCTCCCTACCTTTGCAACCACAGGATTACCCTTGCTCGTCTTGAGGCTACTTTTTGGAGGTGAGGGAATCTCTTATGTATACGAGCAGGTCTAACACCAGGTAAAGCCAAGCGATTGGCTTTAATGATGCATCCCTTGCTTGTATTTCGCATGCAGCGTTTGGTATTCCTGTGCTTGTCTGGCATCCTCGGTAATTATATATACTTTCCTTGTGGAGTGACTGCTGAAGTAGTTTAGATTACAGCATCTCGAACCTCGTCTCATCGCCTGCCCCTCGGCGTTTAAGCCTATACTTGATGGCTTCATCCTACGTGATGTGTACATTCCAAGTTCGACCGTTCTCAAATTCGCTCGAATCGGTGTTACTTGCACTTTGCCTTGTGCTGCTTCGTCGGATCACGAACGAATACATCGGTCGTGAGGTAGGGGGTAAGGACAATGGTGATCCTCATCCTCATTGTACCAATACTCTGAATCGCGATCTCCACATCCTCGCGGTCCTCGCTGTCATCGGCACCTTTACCCGTCCAACCTTTGTTGCATTTGCCCTTCCGATTGCCTATCACATACTCTGGCTCTCCTTCCATTCAGCGGGTTCGTTTGTCCGAATGATTCGTTTGCTGATACCGCCGTCTTGTACGGCTGTGCTGGTAGCCTCCGTATTGATCGCGTCCGATACATTTTATTTCCGAGGCGACTTTTCCAAGCTAGTCATCACTCCCTACAATTTTGTCAAGTATAACCTTTCAGCCGAGAACCTTGCTGACCATGGCATACACCCGAGGTGGTTGCATATTTGTGTTAATTTACCTTTACTGCTTGGGCCTCTTCTCGTATGGTTCACTTGGCGCAGTGTTTCTGAATACGTGAGGCCATCCACGCCTCGTATCCGGAGAGTACATTATAATGATGTGGATATCTTTCGACAAAGTTTGTCTCCCTATTGCCACCCCTTCTAACTTTAACTCATTGTTGTTAAGCCCTGGTTCATATCATTCTACTGTCGTTATCCATCTTATCGGTTCAACCACACCAGGAACCCAGGTTTTTGACTCCACTAATCCTCCCCATTATCGTGCTAGCAACCACCGCGAGGTTGCCTCAACCAGGGAAATTCTTCTGGGTGAGTCATCCGATTTGGTGCAGTCCAAGCCGCTTAACGGACGATGACAATATCAGGCCACTTGGATTGTATTCAATATTGCACTTTCGGTCGTGTTTGGACTTCTGCATCAGGGAGGGGTCGTACCATCCCTCCTGTTCCTTCATTCTAGTTTGAGAGAGGCCGCTGCCGATTCCGGCAGTCATGTCATCTATTGGAAGACGTATATCCCTCCTTGGCATTTACTCGGGGTATCTCGGAATGGTATGTGTGAGTCTGCTGCGTGGCGTCAGGACACTTAGTTCCCAGCAGACACTATCCCTGGGAAAATGTCCTTCACCGACCTTTCCGGCGCTTCGCAGGATGAGTTGATGACCACTTTGTTTTTCTCGTCCTTCAACGTGACACACCTCGTTACTCCAATGTCGATGTACTCGACGTTACCCGAGAGCATCTCATCATATATCTCCTTGGAGAGACAGATTTTCCCGCACCTTGATTTAGACCATATTCCCGAAAGTATCCAGGTAGGGGGATTTGAGGGGCTGACCCTTGGAGTTTATACGGTCCAACTGAAGGGTGGGTTGGCGGAGGGAGCATTGTGACGTACAATACTTCCCTTTTTGTGACTTACGTTAACCTCGAGCGCCGTATCACCATGATTGCTGATCTGCTGCGTCTACAGCACGAATCAAGTAGAGGAATTCGCATAGTGCTTCTATTCGGTCGATCCCGGGCAACACTCCGACCTTCTCACTCGGATTTCAGGAAGGTTATAGCAACCTGGAGCAGTAAGACGCCGAACTTCATGCTCTCTATCGTGAAGCGATCAGGTTGTTCCTGTCCTAATCCACCTGTATAGCCCTGTACCTTTTTGTCACATCTCTGTTTACTTAACTGGGCGACTGGTCCTAGTTTGCGATATTCGTTTGTGCGGTGAAGCAATCACGACCCTTGCTTGCATGTTTTCCCTTCACATTTGCCCCTTTCCCCTGGTTCCGTGTGGACTGTACTCAACGCTTGGACGCACATGATCAGAAGTTGCGTGATGTCTTTACACCATAGCTTATGGCAACGAAAGCAAGGAACTTTTCTGACCATCCACCAGCGCACGTTCCCCTTCACCCCTTTCTAGCATGGTGCTGGCGTCTGGAGGCGGACTCCGTTGTATAAAAGGCACGTCCTGAAGTTCAGCTCCACCATCATCCAAACACACCTTCTCTTTCGAGTAAATCCTAGCAAACCAACCCGCTTTAGCATGTATATCCGTCCCTCTACTGCTCTTCTCTCCGTCATTGCCCTCGCTGGCGCTGTTTCCGCTGCCCCGACGGGCGGTGACAGTTCCCAGTGCAACACTGGCTCCATCCATTGTTGCAACTCGGTCCAAGATGTGAGATAGTATCATCACTGACAACAATATTTAATGATACTGAACCGGCATTTTCTATTCTTTCATAGGCCAGTTCCACCGGGCTCACCTCGGGCCTCCTTGGATTACTCGGGTTGACCGGTATCACCGGCCAGATCGGGCTTTCCTGCATCGGACTCGCTGGTACCGGCAGCAGCTGCAATGCAGAGCCTGTCTGCTGCACTGGAAACTCGTTCGTGAGTCAAAGCGTCCTTTTTATGTGCATGTGCAGTTTCTGACCTGTACATGTATGGTCGTGCAGAGTGGTCTCATCGTCATCGGCTGCTCTCCCATCAATATCTTGTAACTTCTCTAAATTTGTAAGAATAGGAGGGCTTGTGATGTAGATCGTAGTTGCAATGCGGTGCTAGATTTATGATATAATATCACAAGCGCGTTTTCTACAATGCATAGAGTTGAGCTTCCTGAGAGTCCTGCGGAAAATTCATTTCCTCTGGATAAATGCGGAAAAGAATTTACTGCCGACTAGTGTGTTGTTTTCAATCTAATGCTCCGGTCCGAGCCGACGATGCCTCCAAGTGTGCAGTGACCGGGCAGGATGGACCAGTGCGAAATTAACTCGCTAATCTGAAAGTCACGGACATCAAACCTTGTTGTGCGCCTATGGTGAATGACGATCAGGGAGGCCCCTGTACCCTACTGTGTGTCGTCCTCGATAACCTCTTTTGAGCGTGGAAGACGTTCACGTGTTGCCGGGCCGAGATCACCGAGCTCGACCCGGATCAAAGTCCTGCCTCCGAAGACTCTCACGACTGCACTGTACTAGTTGAGTATGACCCTACTTGCATGGGGATTGCTTTATCTGGATCCACACCTGCCTTTATGTGATCTTGATGGTTATGTTTTCATCCCTATCTCCTTGTTGCCTCAATTAAGATCGTTAGCGGTCCTGGTCAGCACTGCCAGTTAGCTGGCAGAAAATGAATTGTTTCATGCAAATACAGAGGCGTTGGATTTTCCGTCGGGCTCGGTCCGAAGGAAGCTCAACAACGCAATGCAGAAAACACGCTTGTATATCAATAACATAACACCACACGAAAACTACGATCTACTACATAACAAGCTTGGCCAAGAGCCTTGTTCTTATTCTTCCAAGTTCAGAGAAGTTACAAAATATTGATGGGAGTGCAGCCGATGTTGAGGAGGCCTCCTCCCTGCACAACCATCAAAGTACGTGTTAGAAGCCGCACATGCAGATGAAAAGCGGACTCACGAATGTGTTTCCACTGCAGCAGACAGGCTCCGCATTGCAGCCGCCGCCGGTGCTGATGACTGAGAGGCAGGAAATCCCGACCTGGCCGGTGATACCGGACAAGCCAAACAAGTTAAGGAGGCCAGAGGCGAGCGCTTCGGAATTAGGCTATGAAAGAATAAAAAACCATAGTTCAGCATCGTCAAGTACTGTTGTCGGTGATGATTCTCTCACGTCTTGGAGCATGTTGCAGCACTGAATTGGGCCCGTGTTTCACTGAGAAGTGGTGGCGTTAGGGGCAGCAGAGACAGCGCCAGCGAAGGCAACGACAACGGTGGAGAGGAGAGCAGTAGAGGGACGGATATACATGTTGAAGTGGGGTTGGGTTTGTTAGGATTTAACTCGAGATCTGGTGTGTTTGGATGATAAGAGGACTGGGCTCCAGGACTCGCCTTTTATGCACCTGTGTTCACTAGCAGTGCTTCAAGACACCGACAATCTGCAAAAAGGGATGAAATGGAATGTGCGACGACGATGATGGTCAGAGAAAGTTCCTTACTTTCGTTATCATCAAGCCATGAACAAAATTATCACGCAACTAATCGTTTCTGTCCAGGCCTTGAGTAAAGCCCACACAAAACCAGGGGAAAGGGGCAAATGTGAAGGGAAAACATGCAAGCAAGGGTCGTCTATGTGGACGGACCATTATTGGTCAGTATCGATGAAAACAGACATCGCAAACTAGGCCTAATTTCCCTGTTAAGTAAACTGCGATGCCAGAGAAGGGCACAGACTGAACTAGGGCAGAAACTGCATGGAAAGACACCATAAAGTTCGGTGTCCTGCTACTGCCGGAATCCGATTGAGAAGAAAGTCGGAGTGTTGCCCAGGATCGACAGAATGGAAGGCACTATGTCAATTCCTGTACCTGATTCCTGTCATGCAGCAGATCAGCTGCTATGATAATACGGCGCTCGAGAGTAATGTAAGTCACAAAAAAGGGAAGCAGTGTACGTCACAACATTTGCATCACCCCTCAAATCCCCCTACCTGAATACTTGCAGGGACCTGGTGCAAGTCAAGGTGCGGGAAAACCTGCCTCTCCAAGGAGGTACATGACGAGATGCTCTTGGGTAAAATTTCGAGTACATCAACACTGGCGTCACGAGATGTGTCACGTTGAAGAACGAGACAGACATATCGGACATTAATTCATCCTGTGATTCTGTGAAGCAGCCGAAAGGTTTGTGAAGGATATTTTTCCAGGGATGGTGTCTGCTCCTGACACCGCGGAGTACATACCATCCCGAGATACCCAAGTAAGTGTCAAGGAAGGATACTGTACGCTTCTAATACTAGACGATGTAAGTTCCGGAATCAGCAGCAGGGCCTTTCAAAATATAGGGAAGGAACGGCCAGAGCCCCAGAATGTAGAAGCCAAACTCAACGGAAATGGCATGCTGAATACAATGTGACAAGTCGCTTGATATGCTATCATCAATCACGGCAGCTTGGAATTGGCTGACTCGCACAGAAGAACTTTCCTGGAACTGTTCCGGAACTGGAACTGGAAGTAATTTCAAATCAGCAGTTTCGCATCTGTCGTGCCGAAGGTTGTATGTTTGAGTTCCACGATCCACTTATGTAAACCAACTTGCCTTATCTCTGCCAGTACTAAATGCCACCAAATTACTAACCTGTACAGCAGGCTGTGCTCACCTACTAACAATCTTGATCGAAGCAAGGCAGAAAAATAACTCACCAGGATCGCAAAGCAATCCCCATGCAAGCGAAAGGTGATTAGATTCCTACTACTACAAACTGGTGAAGAGTCGTGGGAGTCTTCGGAGGCAATACTTGGATCTCAAAGAGTGGATGAGAGACGTCTTCCATGTTCTACTCACCAACTTAGTAGGTTGTCATGATACCTTTGTTTCACACAATGGGACACAGGGGCCTTCTATTCATCAAAGAATCGTCATGAGCATGTGTGCCTATGTGGCAAGTGATGTCCTTGATTCTCGGTAAAATTCACACTCGTCCAATCACGCTTAACTATCCACTTGGGATGCACTTCCATACAACAGGATCGCACAAGCTTCAATATCAAGTAGACATTTTCCAGTTGTTGAACCGGTTCTGAATCTAGCTGGGAGATGAGCTACGTTCAAAATTACATCATCAAACATGACAAGTAATATGATGGAAGAAGGCAACGGAACCACAAGCGCCATTAGCCTTTTGCTGTAATCCGAGTCCGAGCGATACCGATAGCATATCGAGTTAGGTTCCTTGGAACACATTACTTGGACTAGTGGTCGAAGTCTGATAGTGACTCGTGAGAAAGGTTGTTCAGTCGCGCCATCGCGTCACAGGGCATCTACGGCGTAGACACTAGCTTGATTGAGACCACCTTGCTTCGGAGGACTCTTTTAGCCAAGGACTAACGGCATGTCTTTGTAAGTCGCCGTCAGTCTGAGTTAGGTCCAATCTGAAAGCGGTGACAGGGTCAGCTGGAGGAGACAATCACGATTTCCAGGATCACTTACTAAAACTAGTTAGGCTTATAAGGGCCAAGCATGCTTGGCCATGGACAGGTACGATTACTGTATCTGTCACAGTCACCCCCACTGCGCCAGATTTCTGGGATATGTTTGCCCCTGCAATGTCTCCATGAAAATCATCCGATCGGACACTAAGACCGTTGCAGGGACACCTGCAAGTCTCGATCCGGTTCGATTGACGAAACCTGCCAACATACCCCCCTGCGTCCGGATGGATTGAGCGGTTTCATCCAACGCAGGAGGCATCGAACTGCAATTTTAGCACTGCGCGAGGAAGCGGCTGTAGAAAAGCTCAGTCAGGTTGATTCTCAGAAACTGCAACTGGGAGAGCAAAGTGATGATACTGGAGCTAGACCACGAAAAAAAGAGCCCGATTAGTGTTGGTCTCTGACATATGTCTCATGGTTGCGGCAACGAATGCAACTAGAATCGCACTGGCTATCAACTTACTGAGTTGTGAGAGCGTATGCTACAGTGATGGTAGAGAAAATAACGGTGGCGGGATGAATTTACACAGTAAATGTTGATTCAGATTGGATTGATGGATTCACTGGAGCAAGTTTGCGTTCAAAACCGACGTGGCAAATATAACATAGCTGGACGGCGACGGATATGAAGTACGTTGCCTGATCTTGATTGCACTCTTCATTCCCCACCTTCCAGTCAGCGTGTCAACATCTTGGAACGCGGGAGGGTGAGCTTGGTCGTGTATAAGGTGACTTCTAGGCTCAGAGTACAGTCACCAAAGGCATAAAATAAATATGAAAGATGCACGATGAACGATCAGCAGAAACTATCGGATGCCAATTTGAGCCACTTGTCACGTTGAAACATAAGACGGACAAGAAATCCTGATTATCTTGTTATGTGAAAATCAGCATTTGGGAGAGGTACTTACCAAGAGATGTGGGCAGGGGTAACCACGGTGGAGACCGTATCAGACCCAACACCTTGCCGCTCCAGGTCGCTGTACTAGTACTGTAGCATTCCGAGTCTCCACCTGAGAGTCTGGGATCATAAACAAGGTTACAAACACCTCCGCATCGGTGATTACCATGGTTAAATGCTCGCACTTGGTGAGTAACCTTGACAAAAGATGGTTTTCTTTGAGCCACGACTCTTCAGACAAAAAACTGTCCGAATTCCCTTACACAATTGTCAATGGAGTGACCTTGAGTGAGTCGTCTGAAGAGAGCAGACAGACACGTATCAGGACACGTAGGTATACGTTATTCGATACACGCACCTCATCGCTGACGAGTCTGAGTTGTTTGAGCGACGAAGCATAGGTCTCCGTCGATAAGTCTGAATTTGACGAGACCCTTGACTTAAAATTTTATTCTCGCTGTGTCTGAAAGAATGAGATAATTCAAAGATGATAAAATGAAGGTCCATGAAGAGGAATGCAAATGGATAGGCTCCGACGTAGTATGGGTCCTTTCAAATTGTGTCGCGAGATGGCGAGTGTTCAAGGCTTCAAGCTACGGTGTGGAATTCGACGACATTTGAAAAGGTGAACGGGTTCGAAGCATTCGACATCTCAGCTGGTGCCAGTGCGACAACAGTCGTGACTGGATTGATTCGGTCGGTGTACACTTTGTGAAAGCGTGAGAGGAACAGCAAATTTAGGCGTTTTCGACAACTAGCTTGAATATTAATGCCAGAAGGTGGTCGTATACCAGCGAGTTCTCCTCGAAAGGTTACTAATGGGCTTGCTCTGTCTAAATATCGTCTCAGCGAACGGTCAGAAGCGCCATGGAACTGATATTTACATTTCCTCGCAGAAGGAGAAGAAGAAAGCTACACCTCGTGCAAATAGAAACCGTGACCGTGATGCTAAAACTGAAAGCTTTCGGGCGATGTAGCTCTTCCTCAACTCTTCCGTTACATGGACACGGATGCCACATCCGTGATAGTAACTGGATGTCCTCCGGATCCAAAACTATCGAGCGAGGTATAAGTGATCGCGAAGCTGATCCTCCCCATCATCGGGCTGGCAACCACAGCAAAGGTACTTGGGTTCTACAATAGGGAGGGGTCGTACCATCTCTCCTATTCCTTCATTTTTTTGAGAGGCCGTTGCCGATTCCGGAAGTCGTGCCATCTATTGGAAGACGTTATCCCTCCTTGGCATTTACTTGGGGTATCGGTATCTCGGAATGGTATGTGTGAGTCTGCTGCGTGGTGTCAGGATACTTAGTTCCCAGCAGACGCCGTCCCTGGAAAAAGATCCTTCACTAACCTTTCGGGCGCTTCACAGAATCATAGGATGAGCTCATGTCCGATCTGTCTGTCTCATCCTTCAACATGACAGATCTCGTTGATGTACTCGATGTCACCCAAGAGCATCTCATCATGTGCCTCCTCGGAGAGGCGAATTTTCCCGCACCAGGTCCCCGTATGTATTCAGGCAGGGTGGTTTAAGCGGCAGACCTATCGGAGTCCAATGCATGGAAATACTGTGACGTATACTACATTGCTCTTGAGCGCCGCATTGTCATACTTACTGATCCACTGCGTAGCACTATCAGGTAGAAGAACTGACATACTTAATGTCTTTCATTCTGTTTGTCCCGGGTAACACTGCAAGCTCCTTTTCAGTCGGATCCCAGCAAATTTATAGCAACACGGAGTAACAAGACACCAAACTTCATGAACTCTATCAATGCCATTTCTGCGCTAATTCACTCTGTGCCTTTCTCTGGTATCTCAGTTCACATAACGGGGCAATCAGGCTAAGTTTGCGATGTCCGTTTTCTGAGGTGAAGCAATCGATATTGACCAATAATCGTCCTCTTAGACGACCCTTGCTTGCATGTTTTCCCTTCACATTTGCCCCTTTCCCCTGGTTCCGTGTGGGTTGTACTCAACGCTTGGATGGAAATGATCAATTGTGTGATGATTTTACTTACAGCTGATAACGAAAGTAAGGAACTATCATCACCGCACATTCACATTCCATTTCACCCCTTTACTAACAGTGTGTTGGTGTCTTGAAGCACTCGCGAGTTCAGGTGTATAAAAGGCTCCTCCTAAAGTCCAATTCTTTCACCATCCATACACACCAGATCTCTCGAGTAATCCCAACAAACCAACCCGCTTCAACATGTACTTCCGCCCCTCTGCTGCTTTTCTCTCCGCCGTTGTTGTTGCCTTCGCTGGCGCCGTCTCCGCTGGCCAGTGCAACACGGGACCCATTCAGTGTTGCAACCAGCTCCAAGACGTGAGATAACCATCATTAACAATACTTGAATATGCTGAGCCGTGTATTTTTTTTGCTCCATAGGCTAGTTCCCTTGGGCTCCCCTCGAGCCTTCTTGACTTGTTCGGCTTGACCGGTATCACCGGCCAGCTCGGGATTTCCTGCCTCTCGCTCGCTGGCACTGGCGGCAAATGCAATGCGGAGCCTGTCTGCTGCAGTGGAAACACCTATGTGAGGCGCCCTTCTTATATGCATGTGTGTTCTAACTTGTACTGTCATACAGGGAGGTGGTCTCCTCAACATCGGCTGCACTCCCATTAATATTTTGTAACTTCTCTAAATTTGTAAGAATAAGAACTAAGTTCTTGACCGATCGTAGTTTTTGTATGATGTTTCTGCAGTTGAGCTTCCTTCCAATAAACCCCGAGTTCTAAACAGTGCATTGAAAAGAATTTGCTATTGGCTACTAAATTCTAATGCCTTGATTTCTACTTAAGTTTGAAGGGAACAGGGTGGTCTGGAGTCTGAACCAGTGAAGGAATAGCGAAGTCTATGCGGAGTTGTCCGAATCACTAATCTATCAACTGTGGGTATTGACAATCCGGCAGGTCAATGGGTAATGGAATAATCTGTTCAGAAACGGCTGCACATTTATTTAGAATCAACCAGCGATCGAGGTCTGATCATCAGGTCCTACCAACTGCTTCACACAGGCATGAATGCCCGGGTAGGCAGGGAGAGGTACAACTTAATTGTAGTGCTTCACAACGATTCCCGCAACGAGTTCTTCTTCGGTATTCCCCTCTGACCCTTGCTTCAGTGCCACACGCCCATACGAGACGGTCCTTTCCTTCCTCCATGCTTCTGAAAGCGGTGCTTCTGCTTCGGGCCACCGTCGCTCGATGCCCACGCGCTGTAACACCGGGCTGTGTGCGAGAGGAGCGAGTGGTACGTCGTTGTCAGGCATGGCGAAGTAGAATACACCAAGTCTATCGTAAGCACTTTGATCAGGGGGTGGCTGAATAACACGATGAATGGTAGGTTTGTAGAATCCACCAGTGAAAAATTCCATCATGTCTCCGGTGTTGATGACCTGTCGTATTGTATGTGAGGTTTTGCGATGCCACGGGAAAGGATGAGGACGCACCAGTGCGTTATCCATATGCCGGACCCAGCGCCATTTGCCATCTGGGGAAAGGATTTGTAGGCCACCCACGGGTTGGCTCCAGAGAATAGTTATGCTACCAATGTCTGGGGAGATACAGACTAGTCCATTTTATCAGTAGTATGACATACCTGTGTGGCCCTTGAGCCAAACGTTCTTTGAGAGCTCTTCTTCCTCTTCTGTGCGCCTGTAACTGGCGATCAAGCAGTGTTGGAACGAGATAAGATGGACATATATTATTGTGGGCACACACTATTTCATAAATCTGACTAAACTATACTGAGTGACCGAGCTCTAGGAGTGAACGTCGAGAGAACTGACCCGAAGTTTCACCATCTCTATAGAAATTATGTTTCTGCACCAATGTTTCTTCGGGCAACTCAAGACTCAGTGCGATAAGCCTGAGGGAATCGTGTATGGATCAATCTGATATGGAAAGATGATAATGATAATGATTTACCTGAGAATGGTATGGAGAATATCGAAGTGGTTGTGGCGAGCAAAGGCATCGAGTTCAGGCAAGAAGGGACAAAGAGCCTCGGGATGAGGACGTTTTGTGACGTCACGATTGACTTGTTAGAATTCTGGTTCAGCGACCCGGTACCAAACGATGCACGAGACGAAACACGCACTCGCGTAGTGTACGATCTGATCAAAGATGCTATGATCCGAGTTCACCTTCTGCATCCGAATCTTTGTGAACCAGAGCAATTAGGGAAGACAATATACTTGCCCATAGCCCGCGTGCTTTGTACCCGGCATAGAAGCCGAGTTTATCACTATCGAACGTATAGACCTTGGTTTCTTCTTGCGGTACAGCCGTAAAGGGCACATCTGCAATATCGAAAATCCGATCACGCTGATCCGCGTGATCAGTAAGTACCGGATTCTGTCAAGGAGGGAATGAGATGAACCTGTGGTTGGGTATATCCATGATTGATTGCATAGACAAAGCCATGGTTGCGAAATGCATCACGAAGCTGGGGTGCAAGTTCTGCACGTCCCTCTGGAGTATGTGCCTTTGATAGGTCGATGACAGCGAGATCAGCAAAGTCGACTAGACAGATCAATCAGACTCGGTGGGTGAGATTAGTAATAACAATATCGAGGAGCGCGTACGGTCTAACTGGGTCGGTGGAGGGGCGACGTAACGAGGACATAGTACTGGCAGCATAGTGATAAGAGATAAGAATCGACATTCTGTTGTATTTTTCTCGTGCGACTATGAACTCGACCGAAATCATCGAGCACCTGACTACTACAATCCAGTCGGTGTGATCCATCGGTGCCGATGCGCCGTCTGTTCCCTCTGAAGAAGTCAAGTCTACTTACCGACAAGCTGAGCACAGTCCGCATCAGGTCAAATTATCTGGATGCGATCGGTCCTCAACCGCCGAGAATTTGTCTAGGCCATCCCAGGAGTCTGAGAGTGAGATTCTTTATCGGAGGTACCCTTGGCAAATTTAGCGTGATTTCTCAACCCATCATTGACAAAACACGAGGTGATCATGTCAGGGACAGGGGTGGATTGCGGATACCAGACTTGAGGATGGTTGAGTGAAACGAATCGAACCGAAAACTCAAGTTGAAACGCTGAATTCACTGAGAGCGGAATTCTGAAACTGGGGTAAATCATCTGTTGATCAGTCAAGTCTGAGAGTGATACAATGCAATCAAGGCTTCCCACACCGAGCATCGTGGCCTCGATATTGCGGCCACGCGCTCGTCCTCTTGTCTGAATGACCTGGTTTATTATAATGTGACATTTAATTTGCTATTACACAATGAGATTAAAGATGACATGGATTTTAAACGGTACGGCGGTTTGAGTCAGAAATACAAATACAGCTTCATTGACGCAGAACACTGTACATGGGATTCAGGACATGTGACTCAACCCGGTCTGATTGATGGTAAGGACTGTGATGGGGATAAATAATATGTGTGGTAGGGAGGTGTGGCTTATGCACCTTTACACCATGACGTCAACTGGGAAGCGTGCAGTTGGGGAAGTAGATACGGCAGCCGAGGTGCGGGCGATGGCAGACAGGTCGATGTCTAGTACGCGAGTGGTGAGAAAGCAGCATAATATGTAGACAGAAAGTTGTGACCTTGGCTCTTGAGAGCGGTCTTCCTGAAGTTTCTCGCGGAGCGCTTCTCCTCTTCGGTGAAGGAGTTGGATCGTTTCTCAGACGGCTGCTTGTCGACTGCTAGCGGGTGACTATATGAGACATTATCAGAATCCATGAACGCACGTGAGTCCCTAGTAGTGTCAGTTTCTGCACCACTAGTAGTGCCTTCCTGTTCGTCTTCGAGTGCGGCTACCTCGAGGTAGCCCTCGTCGGCGATGCTGCCCCAGTTGTGCTGGCCACCGCCACCCTTGCGGAAGGACTTGTCGAGGCCCGACTTTGACTCTGAGCGATCCCTGATGAGGGCACGAGGGAATGTAGCGCGGGCAGTACGTGTCATGGTTGTGAGGAGAAGAAGAGGAAGAGGAAGGGAAGGGACACTTTATATCCCTTCTCGAAGAGGCCCCGGATGCGGGGAAACGTGGGAATTATTACCTCTTCAATGACAATGACCGCCACCGATCTCGTCCGTTCTCTCCTTCGCCCATCGGAGAGTCTCGCCTGTCTCTTGAGCGTGCAGTCACCCCGTCGCTCCTTTCCTCGAGGACGTCGCCAGTTGATCGCCCTCGTTGTTCGTGGCGAGGTCGGAATGTGCGCGTCTGAATGACCCTTCGCGAGATAAGCGCTTATCCCCTTCAAGATTACTCTTTTTGAACGTAATCACGACCGACGGCGTGGTGAGGGTCATCGAAGCACTCCCGATCACAGAACACCTGGCTCTCTCGGTCGCACAGACCGACCCAGTCGACTCCCCCTCAGAAGAGAGTGATCCAGGCGGGCCAACGCAGTCCTGGTCCGGTATGTTTCAGTCAGCCCGTCGGGCTTCCGCGTCCTAACCTATCGTCGCCGGAGCTTGGCTTCTGACCATCAGGCGTCACCCCCAAGACACCACCCCGCTTTCATTCGCCGTCCGCACTCCCAATACCCAAAACCTCCAGACGTTGACGGCAGAGTGTCGTCGTCTGAAAGTGATCAAGAGTACGACCAATTGTAGTACTGTTGCAAGCTCTGACGTTACCTGTTTCAAGCTCCGACGCCTCCAGTTATCACTGCCAGTGATTTCGGCTGGATCAAGGCCTACTTTCGGGATCCCTTGTCTCGTCGTCCTGATCTGCGCACCCTCAATCAACCCTTGCTTTCGCGCTTGTCTGCGGCTTTCGCAGGCGCTCCTGGCGACGATCTGTTGGACCTTTCGACTGTCCGCCATGACTATATCGAACAGGCTGCTACAAAGGAGGCCTCGACTTCTGACGTAATTCACTTGAAGTGTGCCTTGCTTCTCGGGAGTTTTCTGGCGCTCGTTTACCACTTAACAGAATACGAACGGGGACATTCAATGTCAATGGCAAGTCTCCCTCCCAAGATCTCCACCCGTGGCTGCGTAGTTCGGAATACGAGCAACATGGAAAATCCGGCTGGATTTCCCCATTGAAACTCTCGCCATTTGAAGTCTCTGGTAAGGATCTACTTCAGCAAGGTTCGTCCACGTCGACGTTTCCTGCTCCTCTCTCAACTCCTACTTCTTTTAGTGGAACCTCGCGAAAGCGACTCATCGCTTTGTGCAACTAACCAACAGGGTTTTGAGGATCCAGACATACTAGTTCTGGGTTTTCAGGAATTGGATTTATCGACTGAAGCACTCTTATACACAACAACTACCCTGAAAGAGGACGAGTGGGTGACTGCCATTTTTGCTGGTCTTGGAGAGAAGCGCGATCAGTACGAAAAGGTATGTTCCGACCAACATGGTCAGGTCAAGGTTGATTCATCGGATGCTACTAGCTCACCTCAAGACAACTTGTCGGAATGCTACTGATAGTGATCGTGAAGAAAGATATCGTTCATTGCTTTACTGACGTCCGGTCGTGTGGCGCTGGTTCAGGAATAATGGGGTTTATGGTATTCAACAAATATTTATTTCTCGACAATGTTCAATGCATTCATGCATCATTTCACAGGGCAACAAGGGTGCGACAGCCGTGAGGCTCAAGTTTACCCCATCGATATCTTTAGGTTCCCCAATAATATCCTATCGCTCGACTGTCTTGACGTTCGTGAATGCACATCTTGCGGCGTCGGACGAGATGGTTGAAAGGCGGAATTACGATTTTGTGGAACTGAGCAGCCGCCTTGCGTTTTCTCCGAATATATTAAATGAGGGTTATTCCCCAGATTCCTTCTTCGAGGACGATACCTATAACATTTACCAGACAGACGTGCTATTCTGGATGGTGCGTCCCGCCTTCCAGTGGAGTGGAACCCTAACAATTTATTTCGCTTCAGGGAGGTAAAGCTTCTCGTCACAAAACTGAGAAATTAGTCTTACGTTTTATTGAGATCTCAATTACCGATTAGACTTACATGACGAGGATATCAGGAGATTATTGTTCTTGCATGCGTCAGGTATAGACAGCATACAGACACTACTTTACTACGACCAGCTTAGGGCTGCCATACGGAGCAAGAAGGCTTTTCAAGGTTTCACAGAACATCTCATTACACATATTCCGTATGCAATCTTTAAATCTAGTACCACGTGGTACGCTGACGTTTATTGTATCCACAGAACGTACCGCTTAGCCCCAAATTTGTCAAGGGATCGTCTGGGATACGACGTAAAGTGGGTACTTCCACAAGACACATGTTCCTTAGAAAGGGGCTCAACGTGTAGACCAGGCGCAAACCCGCCTGGACGGACCGTATTCTGTACATGACACATCCTGATGTGACGGTGGCACAGGTGATGTACAAGAGCCATCCGGAAATCACGATGAGTGACCATCAGCCCGTCTCTGCTGACTTCGATATCTCTGTGTGTACCCCGCACATGGCCTTTTGCTATCTCATTTGTGCAGTCATCAAAACTGACTCTCTTCTCTCTTACTGCAGTTGATTCTTATCGATCAGTCCAAGTACGAAGATGCAGTGTCGGCGCTACATTATGAACTGGTTCGCTCCGAGGGTTCTAAACACCGGCCAAAGATCAGGATCCACCCAACTTCCATAGAGTTTGGAGCTATCAAGTAAGTTCAGGTTCCGTTGCATAATAGTAGCATCTATGAAAACATTGACGATGTCGGCAAGATACAAACAGGTCATTCATCGCGAGGTTGTGCTACGAAACGACGGCGAAGTAAGTCGCTTGTATACTGCGGTGATCGTTCAACGTGTTTGACTTCGGAACTCAAACTGGATAGATTCCATGCGTGTTCCGCTTCGTGGCCACTAGCGCCGATCCAAGCCCTGTTTGTGAGCACCTCATGGCTGCCATCCCTGAGAACTGTGTTGAATTGTATCGATGCCGTCATTATAGCACCTTCTTGGCTCCGCATCGAACCTGGAGTGGTACGTCTTTCAAGCTTGTCCAAGAGCAGATACACTACACATGCTTTGCCTTACTTATTATAGGGACTATTGCGACCTCAGGAAACTTTAACCATTTTCTTATCTGCTTACGTGGATAACCACTCGGCGGCCAGGCTGAATCATGATCCTTCGATGCTTGGGTGCACGCTGGTCCTGCATACTGCCCTTGGCAAAGATGATTTCATTGCCGTCTCCGGGGAATATCGTATGTCCTTCCATAAGCTTTTCCCCTGTATTTCGGATCACAAACAGTGATTGATTTGAATGGCTTGCATCCACACAGAATACACGTGTTTCGCAACCACGCTTGAGAGACTAACCCGATTGGCCGGACCCATCAGGAAACTCGCGTCTCCCGACGACTTGATGCCCGTCGAACAGGCCATTAATGCACCAAGAGAGATCATGAGGCTCATCAATTGGATGATGACCCATGCAACTGCCACTGCCATTGTAGGTACATCAATGGTAGTATTCATAACTGGTACATGACGAACAAATCGTTCATATGGTCGTCCGACGACGCCGCTCAGGATAGGCTGTTCGATCATCCAGCACAAGAAGAACAGTGTCACGTCATCCAAGAAGTGGGTCGCTCTCGTCATAGGGCAACGTTTGCAATGATGGATTAATCGTTTGCGTAGTGTCTCGATACAGGCGACGAGTTTCCGCTGGAGGGCCCTGATGGAGACCATCATGCCCTCATTGCTGCGTTTGCCAGCACGCTCGTCACGTTGCTCGATTCATTGATCGAGCCAGTGGTCCCTGCCCGCTTGCACGCGGAGTGTCTGCAGGCAAGGGACAAGGACGAAGCATTTGAGGTGCTCAACGTATTTCCGCACGAGAGCATCAATGTACGTGGGTTCCCGAGTTACCCTTCCCCCTCTTGTTTGAGATCCCATACTGACGGCGTGCTCAAGGTGTGGATCTCTCTGACGGCGTTTCTGCACTACATTGCCCAACACGGCGGATCGAAGGAGGACAGTTCCAAGAGGGCACAGAGATTGGGTATGTTTCCTTTCGGTGTCATCTCCGTTGTTAGTATGCGTTGACAGCGCAAATTAGCGAGCGTATTCGCACCGATCTTACTTCGTGACGACACAAGCGGCGTGCATCCGAAAGCATCGCCTGTTGGAAAACAGAATTTTCTTCTTTGTTTCATCGAATAGACTGGACGAACTGCGTGCGAGGAGTGGAATCGGAAACAAAAATTAGGTAGTGTGCATCTAAAAGATAAAAAGTCACGACCGGGTCGTTGTCACGTTCCCGATCGCTATAAGCGGCGCATCTCCATGCTCCAATGCAAATGGCCGAATCGATAATGAGAGCTCCTCGATTTCAGGCCAACACACCTTTCCAGGACAATCCAAGCACTTTATCCGACATTGTGGGGTCCCTGAAAGGGACCAGTTGCACAATACCGCCTCGGACCTACTATCCGGATACTCGGTATGCAACGACCGGATCACAGAAGCCAGGTATTGACTGTTCACTTGACATGAGTCATCAATAACATCCGTATCAAAAATTGTATGCTGCTCACGTATGCGACGACGGCAGAACTCGACGTCACTTGTGGCGAGTCGAGGAGGTAGTCATCCATGAGCGTCGTGGGCGGGAACTTCTGTTACCTTGTGATGATATGTTTCGAACAGGGACAGAAACGAACGTGTACCTCGACCAAGTCAACTTCAACATGTCCTCTCTGGGTCAGGATAGTGATTTCAGATAAAAGGCAAAATGCATTTAATCACTTGCTTGAGGTATGGTGGGGGCAGGATACCCTGCAGATCGCGGAGCGTGATTGTCTTGTCGGCCGCGGTTACAATATCGTTGTTTGCCGAAACAGCCATGTACGAGACACGACCGGTATTCAACGACGGGTACAATTTGCTGATGTGAGAAGGAGACCGACGAGTTAGCAGAGATTGCTACGTATGCGTCGTCGTGTGATAGTGTAATGCAGTATGGATCGTAGTTGGTGTGAATAGACCATCGGGAGAGCGTCGTCCTGGATGACATATCGAGAGAGTGGATCTTACAATCGTAAGACAGGGTTTCTGTCGTCCAGGCCAGGGAATTCGTTCAATGTCGAGTTAACTTTGATGAGAAAGTCTGCGAGGAGGGTTCCGCCGAGACCGTCGTAGATCCGAACGGACTCGCGCTGCCACCGTTGCGATGAATTTGCAGTCCGAAGTGCGGTCACGAAAGAGCCGTGTACCAAGGGCCCGAGCAGTCTCTTTCCCGTAGAAAACGACCGGACACTGGCCGTCGCGTCCATCGATCCAGTCGCTATGTTTTCGCATCCCGAAGTTCAGTGCATATACCGGTTGATCGAGAAGTCGTTGACCTCCTCGAAGGTCGTCGAGTCCCAGACCACAACGCGACCGCTCTTCGTCCCAGCTGCGATCCACTTGCCATTTCGTGACACGGCAGGATCAAACACGGTGCTTCCAGCATCCTTTGGTGTCCCTACCTTTCCACTCGCCATCGTCGAATCTTCCTTTTACCTCCTTCCCGCCCGCAAGAAATACAACCGAATATACAAGGTCAGAAAGCTCGAGGTTTTTTTGGGAGCCTACTGCTATCTGGGGGTCGCCATCAATATTCCGCTTTAATCACCTTTGATCATGTGTGTGTATTGATCCACACTGAGAGTCAGCAGACAGAAACCGGTCATGGGCCACGTGTCATGATGTCATCGGCGCTCGCCTTCTTACAGTGGCCGCTTTCATGTAATACA
Source organism: Rossbeevera pachydermis (assembly GCA_038090155.1). Taxonomy (NCBI): domain Eukaryota; kingdom Fungi; phylum Basidiomycota; class Agaricomycetes; order Boletales; family Boletaceae; genus Leccinum; species Leccinum pachyderme. The sequence continues at coordinate 36,130 of JBBPME010000175.1, forward strand.
CCATTCGCGTTCTAGTCTAAATTCGCCCTGTCTACGCAAAAAGCTTCTTATATGCCTTCTTCTCCTTTTCCTTGGCCTCCTTCTCGCGCTGCACGATCTTGGCCAGTTCGGCTGAGATGGTCCCCTTAAGGTTCAGAGGGTCTTCTGTTGCGAGAAGGTTGCTGGCTTCCAACAGATCGCTTTTTGCGCCGTCATCGTCTTTGATGGCACTCTTGGCAAGTGCACGACGGTAGAGCGCTTTCGCTATGATTTTTCGCAATGAATTGGGACGCTTGGGCCTCATGTAAAGGATGTCACCGACCTTTGTGTTCCACCTTGACCGCCAGCACGTACGCCCGCGTCGTCTGATTTACGGCCAGCGTGGGGTCGGATGGATGAGCCCGCAGCGCAGCCAATGCCGAGTTGTTGAGTAAGACCGTACGAAGCTCATCAAATTCTTCCTTGCGCTGGGGTGGCGCATCTTCCGGCAGCGAGGGGTGTTCGTCAAGATACCTCAAGGACTCTGAGCTCCCCCTCGGCATGGGCGGATCCTGAACAATGAAAGTGGGACGTACTGAGATACTTGTCCAACGCCGCGGACGGGTTCGGAGCGTCTGGCACTTTCGAGCCGTCGTCGTTCCTTCCCGTGAGTAGCGCGTTCCCGAGGGATTTGATCGTGTTAGCGGCCACGTACGCATACTTGTGATCGTCTGATGCGCGGGGGTCGTCCCCAGGGTAGTCTTCGTAGTTGTCGCCGTCCAGGCTGACATACTCGGTCAGGGATGGGTCGTCGGGGGACAGGACACCGCAGGCGGCGATGGAGATAGATTTGGTGGGGACGTCTCCCGATTTCGTTGGGTGGTGCTCCATTCTGCGAACTGACGAGAATGCGAAGGTGAGGCAGTGCAGGGGACCTGGAGAAGGGAATACCACACACCGATCGATTTGCCCTTGATTACCTCGCCGAAGATGACATGTTTTCCGTCCAAATGAGCGGTTTGCGCGACAGTAATGAAGAACTGGGAACCATTGGTGTCCTTGCCCGCATTGGCCTAGACATGGCGAAGTGAGCTCAGAACACACCAAGCGACGGAACACGCACCATGGAGAGAAGGAAAGGTTTGTCATGGTTGACTGGGAACCCCTCGTCCTCGAATTTTTCACCATAGATGGACTCTCCGCCGGTGCCTAATCCCGAGGGGGTGAGCTAGTAATAACGGGGACAGCATTATAAATACCATTTCCAGCAGTGAAATCGCCTCCCTGGCACATGAACCTGGGGAGGAACAAGACGAAGCGTTAAAGCCTGGTTCACATCTCAATGTGATTTGATTCAAGCAAGCGAGACGAACTTACCCCTTGATGACACGGTGGAACTTGGAACCAGCATAGGAGAGCGGTTTTCCAGAATTGCCTACTCCTTTTTCGCCCGTGCAGAGTGCACCTAGGAGGGATTGGTTGATGGGTGAGGTTCACTCTCAAGGGACGAAACGTACGAAAGTTTTCGGCGGTCTTGGGTACCAGATCTCCATAAAGAGAAAATATGACACGACCAACTGGTTTATCGTCGATTGTGATATCAAAGTAGGTGATCGGACGTTGTGGGTGCTCGGACATGGCAGAGGTACGAGGAGGAGGAGATGATGATGTGGACGACAATAGGTTACGTAAATACGTTGGAAAATGCGAGAAAGATCCATCTTGAAATAGTCAAGACACTAGGATGAAAACTGACTTATTCTAGATAATCATGGCTTTGCTGGGGTCAGTCAGAATGAAAAAACGAGAGCTGACAGCCATCTATTATTCTAGACAATCATATACCTGGAAACTTTCAAGTTGCTGGCACAAGTTGCACCACATCTGCAGCACTGCCACCGACGAGATAGACTTTAAGTGACTAGCAAGCGGTTTACCGAGTCACAGTCGGTCGACTCTGAGTGCGACGATCCGATGACCCCCCTCTCCCTAAATGATCCTTCGGGATTTCAGCCCCCCCAATTTGACTGTCCAACTATCCAGAACCTCAACATCACAGACCTGTCTTCTATCGATAGCATGTCTCCACGAGAGCAAGCCAGCAAATGGCTCTCTGTGTTCGAAGAGAGCATCTCAAGCGAAGACTTAGATTCGCTTATCTCCCTATTCCACAGATACGGATTCTGGAAGGACATACTGGCCCTCACTTGGGACCGACGGACTATTCGTGGCCACGTCTTCATCAGGCGCATGTTAGACGCTCGACTCGCAGTGATGGGCCTGTCAGCGTTCCACCTCCTCGACGACCCGATACGAGGCCCAAAGATCATCAAACCATTCCCAGATCTGTTTTTTCTCCGCCTCTGCTTCGAATTCGAAACAACGCACGGCAAGGGCATCGCCATTGCGTTCTTGGTCCCAACGTCTAACTACACCTGGACAACCTGGTCCCTATTCACTCGACTCCACACACTCAAGGAATACCCAGAGAAGGTGAGTGCAGGAAGACAAACCCGACCATGACTATAACACATAGTACGACGGCGTCCCATTCCTTAGATTGGCGCCTTGCGTAGCCCTCCCTCAGCTCTCCACGAGAACTGGGAAGATCGACGCCGACGTGAGATCGATTTTGCCGATGGGGATCCGACAGTGCTTATTATTGGGGCTGGTCACAATGGCCTCGCTGTGGCGGCGAGGCTAACCTATCTCGGTGTCCCCACGCTCGTCATCGAAAGAAACGAGCGTGTCGGCGATAACGTACGATTGTTGTTGCATCCGTATAAGCACTAAGTAACTTTTAGTCAGTGGAGGACTCGGTACAAGAAGCTGACTCTGCTCAATACGGTCTGTGAGTAAATTCTGGATCGCTGTATGCCTCCATCATCCTTCGAACTGAAACTGGGCCGAAGGGAATGATCAAATGCCATACTTGTCGTGAGTAAAGAGGTGTGCCATTTGATCAACTGATCACCCCACGGTTGGTCAGTTTCCCACCAACGTGGCCTGTTCATAGCCCTGCTTCCAAGGTACCACAGATTCATTTAACTCTTTCTTCGTTCACAAATAATACACAGCTCGCTGATTGGCTCGAATGTTATGTAACTTCCCTCGACTTGAACGTTTGGCTTTCCTCTTCGGTATCGAACGCGACTTTCAACCATGACACGAGAGCTTGGCAAGTTACCATTAATCGGGGAGGGCAAACGAGGACAATGATCGTTAAGCACCTTGTGTTTGCAACTGGGTACGGATATCCAAAGACACCTGATATCCCAGGGAAGGTAGGTCTTTTTTCCTACCAAACTTTACGACCACGTTGAAATTGTCTTCAGGAACTGTTCCACGGCTCTATATTACATTCTACCGGATACAGTGCTGCAGAAGATTATATAGGCAACAAGGTGATCGTCGTCGGCACTGGCAATTCAGGTTTGGCATATTACCCTTCAACAGTATTGCAATCATAATGATTTTTTCATAGGCCACGATATAGCTTATGATTTCTGCCACCATGGGTGGGATGTCACCATGTATCTATCACTCGTTCCTTTTTGATTTTCTCCTACTGACAGGTATGTCGAGTATAGGGTCCAGCGTTCACCCAAATGCATGATTTCTAGGAAGGCGTGGGCTCTTGCTTTCGCAGGTACGGCCGTGCCCACTCTTTTCACGGTCATTATTCACCCGCTCATTTGCCACTTTCTTTTATGCGGAATTCTAGAGATGTACAATGAAACCTTTCCGATTGAATTTGCGGATGTACTCGGTGCCGCATTGCCATTTGAAACGGTAAGGTATTTGTTAAAGGCGTCAACAGCGCGTACCGCGAACGGGATTGACAAGTGAGCTGCACCCTTTCCGTAGGCTCTATCTTGTTCTATGAATGACCCTGATGATTAGGGAACTCCTTGACAACTTAGCTGCAGTTGGATTTCGGACAGATCTTGGTCCTGATGGAACGGGGATTACCCCAGTGATACTAGAGAAAGCTGGAGGTTCTTATATTGGTCGGTATCTGGCTGGTCCACCCATATTGGATTCTGACATAATTGTATAATCAACTAGATGTTGGTGTCAGCCAGGAGATCATCAACGGGTCCATCAAAGTAAAAGGTAGTTCCGGCCTCCAAAGATTCGTGGAAAAAGGTATCAAACTTGAGGACGAAACAGTTCTAGAAGGGGATGTTGTCGTATTTGCGACAGGGTGAATTGTTCTTTCACTAACCTTTGTTCATGGGTGACAATAATGACTTGCTGGGTCTGGTGAAGCTTCGGTAGTTTTAACACCTCAATAGAGGAAGTCTGTGGAGTGGAGGTTGCAAAGAAGGTCGGAAAAATATGGGGTTTAGATGCGGAGGGAGAATTACATGGGGTATTCAAACGGACAGGGCATCCAAGGCTGTGGGTTGCATTTGGTAGGTCTCTACCTACGCCTTTGAATGCCTCATGGTTCTCTGAAGTGGGAGCTCGCGAACAGAAAATATCGGCCGTTCCCGATTTCACTCGTTGCACCTCGCACTTTGTGAGTTTTTCTTCCTTTGTCATAGCATCTACGTGTCTGATCATAGTTGGGCAGTGATCAAAGCCATCGAAGAAGATATTGTCGGCGACGAAGTATAAACATTGTATCAATTGCGAATATCATGAGATTCGTTTGTATGACCTTACCTCATATGTTTATGTACAAGTTATTCCATGCAACTGAACACGCAAGGGGTTGGTTAGCTATCTCAACCGCCTATGCAATCAATCACTCTTTACAGCATACGGAAAGAGGCTTTCAATGCCCTGGTGGAGTCATTTGGGGCCCTCCAGTGTTGCAACTGAAAATCAATGGTTGAGTCTGGTAACTTCTTCGGCCCGGGTGCAGTAGATCAAAATGATGTGATAATGGTGCCGAAGAAGACGCGGTCAACAATTCAGCTACTTACAAAAATAGCGTGTGCTACATACATCAGGGAGGAGGGTCGTGTCCCTCCTGTTCCTTCATTCTACTCTGAGAAACGCCGCCATCGGCTGTGGCACTACAGCTATATCACCATTGGAAGACGTATATTCTTCCTTGGCACTCACGGGGTATCTCGGCGTAGTATTTGTAAGCTACGTACGGCGTCAGGTCCAAGGTCAGGACACTCACTTCCCAGCAGACACTATCCCTGGAAAGGTACCCTTTCTGGTGCTTCACAGGATGAGTTAATGGCCGCTGTGTCCATCTCGTGCTTCAACGTGACACATCTCGTGACACCAGTGTTGATGTGCTCGATGTTACCGAAGAGTATCTCGGCATGTATCCCCCTGGAGAGGCAAAGGGGGAACGATGTAACGTACACCACTTCCGCGACACTACCATAATTGCTGAACCGCTGCGTATCACGAATCAGGTAGGGGAGTTGGTATAGTGTGTTCCACTCTGTCAATCAATCCCGGGTAACACTCTGTTCAGTTGGAATCTAGGAAAGTTATAACAACTGGTGTACCAAGAACTGAACCTCGACATCTCTATTAAGGTTGCTCCTGCCTTTATCTTTCCCTTTCTCATCTCTATTTACTTAGTACTTAACAAGGCGGTCTGGCCTAATCTGCGATGTGCGTTTCCTGTGGTGAAACGATCGATATTGATCAATAATGGTCTCCCTAGATGGCCCTTGCTTGCATATTTGCCCTTTCCTCCTGGTTCCGTGTGGGCTATACTCGAGACTTGGGCGGAAATGATCAATTGGATGATGCCTTCATACCAATCAAGTTTGATGACAACGGAAGAAAGGAAATTTCTCTGGTCATCATCATTTCATCTTACCCGTTTCTAGCAGGGTGTTGGCGCCTTGAAGTGCCAGTAGCGAGCCCAGCTGTATAAAAGGTGAGTCCTGAAGTCTAATTCCACCATCATCCACACACACCAGCTTTCTCAATCACATCCTAACAAACTAGCCCGCTCCAACATGTTCATTCGTCCCTCTACTGCTATTCTCTCCGTCTTCGCCCTCGCTGGCGCTGTCGCCGCTGCCCCGAGCGGTGGAGGTTCCTGCAGTACCGGAAGCATTCATTGCTGTAACTCTGTCCAAGATGTAAGAGAATTGTGACCAACAGTGCATGATTCTGAACCGGTGTTTTATAGGCCAGTACCGTAGGACTGGCCTCGGGCCTCCTTGGACTTCTCGGCTTAACCGGAACCACCGGGCAGATTGGAATCTCCTGTATCGGGGCCGCGGGTGGTGTCGGCAGCAGCTGCACTGCGCAGACTGCCTGCTGCACTGGAAACTCGTTCGTGAGTCCATGGCGCCTTTTTATATGGTTATGGGTTTCCTAACATGTACTTGTGTGATGGTGCAGAGTGGTCTCGTCGTCATCGGTTGCTCTCCCATTAATATTGGGTAACTTCTTGAAATTTGGATTTGTAAGAATAGGAACTGGGCTTTGGGTCAAGGTTGTAAATCGTAGTCGTTTGTATGGTGTTATGTTTATACAAGCACGTTTTCTGCACGATCTTCTTTCCAATGGGAAATCATAATTTCCTGCAAAGCTAATGTAGCAGGAGTAGTAATGCGTTGTTTGCAAACTAATGCGTCAGACAACGATGCCTCCAAGTTTGAAATCGACAAGCAGATCAGTGCGAAATTAATCTAGACATCAATCCTTGCCTCGCGCTCAAGGTGATCGGTGATTGAGCGAGAGGCACTGTGCCTTCGTTGTGGCCTTGGTAACCTAATTGCGCCCTAAGTGTCTCGACTCGGAAAGTACGAACCTTGTCAAAATTCCCACGACTCGGACTCCACTTTACTTTGCTGCTGGAGTCCGGATTGCGACCACTGCTCGTTTCCATTATTCCATGTCGTTGTTGTTTCCTCTGGATTCACATTTGCATTTTTACGGTGATCATCTTGGTATGTTATATTCGGCGTTCCTTTCCTAGTTTCGATCAACTGGTTGATTCGGCGCTGCTAGTTTTTCTTTTTTTGCTTACACGCCGTAAATAAGTATGCATATTTGAATTCTCGGCAGGGCACGGCGCGCGGCCCTCCAGAGTCCGGCAGAGCCCGCGCCCAGTTGGGTCCAGGATGGCGATCGACGAACGCGCTGTACCATAGGATGACAAGGACACGACAAGGACGTGGATCCGTGACGATGACACGCAGCACGCGTGAAGCGCGCTATGCTCGCTGTCCGCCAGCCAACATGGCGCGCTCCTTGCGTGCTACAGCATCTGGGGATCCTTGAAGGTCCGCTCCCGTAAGTCGTACCTATTTTCCACTTA